>JABUQX010114795.1:0-36150 GCA_015478945.1 Trachelipus rathkii
ATTATTTCCATCAAGAGAAGGTTTTTTTGAATTATCAAATATAAATTAATTAATTCTGGGAATGGGTAACAATTGCTTGGGTTTATATATATATTTATATTTTTGGTAGTTGTGTACTTATTTACACTATACTTATTAGTAAATCTAAATATTAATATATATCATAATGAGGTTAGAGGTTATACTTATTACTGATGTAGTACATATATATATATATATATAAATACTTGTAGGATTCAGTATATACTTACATATGGTGAAACTGAAAATGGCTAAAGATTACTAATATTTATTTCCTGATATTATATACTATATATTATCTGTCACTCAAGCAATGATCTAGTGAATAATATGTAAGTAATCGTATTTTGATTTCAGTGACTTTTTATGAATTAAATCTCAGTATAATAAATTTCTAAAGACATGCGCATGATTTGTTTTCCCGCAATATTTAGCATTTACACAATGACATAATACGATTAACTAATTATTATAATTTTGATGATGCTTCAGCATCTGACTTAATTTGTCTTTTCTATATATAGTAATCGTATATTTGAAATCGAATGCATTACTAGATATCTATCATATATTATTTATTATCGAAAAGCACAAAGGTTCGTACTATCCTTTTAAATAAAATATTATAGATAACATATTTGCCTATCTACTTGATTATTTGTCTTATTGGCAGTACTTTTATTGGCATTTAAAAAGTACTTTACTTCAAATACTTTCTGCTTTCCAATTATACTTTAAAAGAAATATATACTCACATATTTATGTCTGTTTGCACTATCAATAATTATATTATAGCTCATGTGGCTTCACTATTCATTCCATATAAAAATTAAATAAATAAATACATAATTATTATATAATTGTAAATAATTAATCGAAGCAATTGCAGAGTATAAAAAATTACTTAGGAAATAAGCTCATCATCTTCTTAAGTGATTATAAATATGTATTATTTAGTGAGAATAAATATTATTATAGAGACCTATATTATATCTATATATCATATAAACATTATATATATATATATATATATTATATATTGGTACACTATGGTTAGGGTGTCTCTTCTTCTTCATGACTTAAAGTTTTAGGGATTAAAAGCCGGATTCCAGTTTAAGTTTATTGAAAGGGCGAAGTAAGTAAGAAGAGGAAGAGAAAAGAGAAGAAATTTTATTAAACTTAAATATATATAATAAACATCAAATTAGCTCGTAGTCAGGATTTTATAGGTAAATAGGGGATAATGTCTACCTTTAGTGGAAGCGATTTTCGGGACATTATATATCAAATCAGTTTCTTCTGATTGAGTTGTTCTATTTAGAATGATTTAATTGTTTCATTTACAGGATAACAAAAATACGGATTCGACTCTTCGTTTCCTTGAATGTAAAATAGTTTTAACAGGAGAAAAATAAAATGCTAATGATACACACATATACACATATCGTAACCAATATCGTTTTAAAAAATGATTCTGTAGAACCTATTTTGGATATTAATAACTTTTCAAGTTTGCATAAGTTACATAGAGTAACACGACATTATGGGCCCGTGTTCCACACTAGGGATACATCAATACGGTTTCCTTTGGCAAACAAATAAAATTAAAGCCACAAATAAAAGATTTGTCCAATCTTAATATGTGAGAATGTATTAATAAGAATTTTGGATTGGTTATAAGGTAATATTAAAGGTAATCATGTTTTAGTTGTCAAGATTTTGTGGAAAAAAGAAATGGAGGCAATTTACACTTAAAATCACCATGATTACTTGTTAATAAATGTAACCGCCAGAGAATTAGGTTTTAGTAGATTAGATTTATTTTAGATGATCAATCGAGCGATATTTATTATAGTTAACGCAGAGGTAAGAATAGCTAAAACTAATTAGTATGAATCCTATGAGTCATTATTCTGTAATCGTGCCCTATACATATATTATTTTGTTCAAGGTAGTAAAAAAACAACGTTAGTTCTCGGGCTTGTTCTCGTCTAGCAGAAGTCATATGGGATTTCTGATAGTTTGCTTCCTACTCCTTTTGCTATTTGCAGATATCATTGTTGGGACTTTTGTAAACGGACAATTAGGGATACTGGTACGTTTTGAATAGTAATGGACGGTGGCTCTTGAGGTTATGCACTAAATTGGAGCATGTTCTCATATATAGGGAAGGATACAAACAGAGGTAAAACATATCAAATATTGAAGACTCGTGTCTTATTTGCAAAAAATAGTGAGATAATTCATTTTTTCATATCTCATTTTAATCTCAACGTTTGTCTTTTTTTCAGGTTACTAATCTTACAATATTACATGACTCATTATATACTACAATCATCTCGCTTTCTTCGGGTTTCTTGCAACGAGCGGTCAAATGGACTTTATTCACACAGACCATTATCAAGTGCGCAAATTACTAGGTAGTATTAGATATATTTATATCACCCATCAAAAAAATGGAACTCAATATTTTGCGGTATCAAAGAAGCAAAATGTGCTTGGGTGTAACGATGAATTAGGATAGCACATGTTACTCAAATATAATTATAAAGCAGTTAATTTATAACTTGTTTAGAATACATGTTCGTTTGCAGACTCTACATTTAGAACTTTAAGGATGTTTATAACACAAGAATGATGAAATGGTACACCTTTCATATTTTACCCCGATCATTTTTATTAGGTGCCATCTTTCATCTTTTCGATATTGCATAAACACACTTTTTATTGTATATTTGTAGTAATAGTGTGTTTTGTGAGTTCTGACAAATTGGGCCTTCCTGACTAGATACTTTTCTTGTCATGGGCCTCTGATAATTGCGTTGGTCGGAGTTACTCGCTTATTAAATATTAATAATGAGAAAGGATTCAATTTATAATAATTGATCAGATGAATGAATTCAAGAAGAACACATGAAATGAAGAAAATTCTCATAATTATTTCACGAAATTAAACAAATTGATATATAGATTGAGCCTAAGGTCTGTATCGTGATCTATACAAATATCGTAAAATGTGGTTTCTGACATGGGAGAAGTAATTTTTTTGACCTTTTAACGTTAATTGCTCCCGCTGGCGTAGGGAGGTTGGGATCTTGCGGACAACAACAGTAGGTCGTTTCTGAAACTTAAATTATTAAAAATAGTGTGTGAGGATCGCAATGATGTGTCGCTATACAATAATTTCTCGGCAGCAATAGAGATTGTCAAATACAATTTCAAATAAAAACCAGTGAAAGTTTAAATTATTTCAAAACAAACTAACCATAACACAATTAGACTCCTCTATTGGGTGTTTTTTTTTACGAGTCGTGCTATGGGGGGATCCTAGTAAACTAGCCGCCTTGTCTTCTTGTAGCTGGACTACCAACATTTTTCTCTCACATCTATTTTGGAAACTACACCCATGCGTAGTGCTTTTTCAAATTATTTATTTTAAATTCTATGGGGTTTATTTTGTTTTCACTATAACCTAGTTTATGTGTTAGCAAAAACAAGATGAGACACTGATGCCGGATCTGCATGAGGCACTTACAATAAATTATTGGGTTTTGGTGGTGGGATAATGAAAGCGTAAGATAACTGGCCTGCTTCACTCCTAACACAGAACCTAAATGATAGCGCAATACCTTGCTAATTCTCTTTCTAACTAAACCATGCAAAATTTGAACACTTTCCCCGCACGGCATTTGTATGAAAACAGAATATTATTTTTTAGTTTTACGTGAGTATAGTTATCTTGATTTATATTTTTTAATTTTCTAAAACGATTCGATTGGGGTTGTTAAACTTTTTTCTTAGTTTTTATTATAATACGGACGCAAAATTAAGGTGGGTGATTTTTATTTATGGGGTCGAGGTATATTAATAAATAAAAGCATCGGGGCCAACCCAATAAACTGCTAAGCCACATATTGGCACTTGGGTAGAGTTTTAGTGCGTTAACACAGTTGTCAGCACAGAAGCTAATATATGGTTGCTCATAGTATAGCTTTATAAACGCTAACACACACCTGTGTACATCGGGCCATCATGTGAGTGTATGCTTTAGAGAGAAGAACTATGGTTGTTGATATTGAGTACAATACTAAAGAGATACCTTCATGCACCTTTAAATCCAAGCGGTTAATCCGACACATATTTCAGTTTTTTTGAGTTTATAAATATAACTATACTCACTCGTCAAAACTTACAGAAGATGTGATTGTATCACAGTATATACATGGCTAGACCAAAAATAATGGGACTAGACGAAAATTGATGTTCCAATAGAAATTAAATATTTATTGCATTTATCAGAAAAAGCAAATGATCATTTAGCTGATTTATGTGAAGCAGGTTTCTTCGACTTTCGCCACAAAAGATGGAGGTGATGTCCGGAGTTCGAGCTCGATACAACTGGTGTTCTGTCCTAATGCAAATTGTAGTGAAGCACGACTCATGCCGGTCTAGTTATTCAAATATAGAATCTTGGAGTCGAGGAGCGTACTAGATCCAGAGAGGACTCCACATAGGTCAGAGGCCTGTTGTTTATTGAATTTTGCTTACTGTGTGCTGGATAAAAGAAATCCAAAAAATCATATAAAATAATTTAATTTTAAACGACCATGATATTTCTTTTAGTTTGTCTTTGATTAATTTTATTTAGTTTTATTGGATTTTGTACTTTGCCAATATTGTTTTGGCGGCCTGCGAAGACCTTTCCTTTTTTTAATAAAAGATTCAATGTTCGACAGCAGCCAGCAGAACCGCGTAATGTCGTAAAAGATTGCAAATTTTACGATTATTTAGAACTTATAAGGAGATAGATCGAAACGACAATCTCTACCACATGCAAAGAACTTATCAATCCCATTATCATAATGCCATGGTGTCAAATGAATTATAATCAAGGAGTTGCCATTCATATGTCTCCTATTACATTCTTTTTTTCAGATTCATTTTAATATTTGTCATTTCATGTTATTAATTTATGAATATAGGAGACGAACAATTCAGCCCTGAAGAGTGATGTCACTCCACGCTCCATAATTAATTAAAGGCTAACAAAGCGGTGAAATTTGCAATTTTTACTGCCATAAATTAAAGTCGAAGTATAATAGGCGATTCTTATTTTATTTGCATTACCGTATCCGGAAGTAGAAAAGGGGTTCCCTTTCTTTATTACATAGTACTCTCTGCGCCAAGCTATTTTGGTTGTATACAGAGCACTATATCTATAGTTAAGCTAATCTTACTAATTCCATAAATGTTTGTGGCTAAATGATGAATATGTTAGAATGAATTAGATTGTTCTAGTGAGCAACAGAATGATTTGGGTGGAAACCCCATACACTAAGGTAAATTAGGTCTAAATGAGAACAGTGAACAATTGTACTCTGGTATGGAAACTGGTCAAATTGTTTACCCAAAGTATTTTTTATAGATAATAAAATTTTATATCTTTAATTATCAACATGCGATGAAACCAGTTTGGTGTGTCGCGCCTCAGCTCCTTTTTCAAGTAACCTACAGACGCGAAATAATTGAATTATAAGTGCGAGAATTATAAGTGAGAAAAGGGTGAAATAAACTCCAGTATTGCGTTAAAGATCGCGTCCTCTGAGAAAGTCCATTTGAGCTAAAGACATATATGTTGAAATTTGTAAATTTTTAGGGGATAATTTTGAAAGAAAAATATCGTCCGAGAGTATTTTATGATAGTAAATCTGACTATTTTCGTTTTTTCTTGCCAAATTTTCAAGATACTATTCCTGACTCTCTAACATAGAGAGGGGGGGGGGAATTTGTTTTGACTGTTTTCGTACGTGCCATATATACATGTAGAGAGTGCATAATGCCAACATCGCAATTTACAGCCTTCAAACGTTAGCATATTTAATGGAAGTAGTTCTTGATACAGTTTTAACCAAATGATCTATTTGAACTAACGTGAAGCAAGGAAAGGAGATTGATAGACATTCTGAGGAGAAAGGAGCTTTAACGGTGCAGGATTTGTTTGTTCTTTAATTACTAAGCCAAAAATTAGGATTAATAATATTATACATCATGTAATTTAGTTTTGCCAGCTATTATGTACAAAGAACCAACTTTCTTCTAAATATTCTATCAAAATAAACACCAGTTTCGTCATCTAAATTAAAATATTTATAGGTATCAGGGTATAGATATTGTTTAACCTCAGTTTCTGGGATCTTTGTCAGAAGGGTGATTTCTTCAAACAAGTAATGGTCTTTTCACTTATATATTTATATTCATTCATTTTATTTTCTTATTTCTGTACTATCGATTTATTTCCTTTATTTTTAAACCAATATCATATTCTTTTTCATCATTGAAACTTATTTTAAGTTAATTAACAATAACTATTCGTGAGATTCTATTTGTTTTTAGTCTATTTGCTTTTAGATAGTTTTGAAAATGAATTTAGGATATCCGTGTCAGGTATTGTATGCCTGGGCAATGGATTAATACATCGGCAAAACTAGCAGTTAAATGGCTGTTATTTATCTTAACCTCTTTACTTAACTTTTTGCAAACTTGATAAATTGTTTATATACAAAAAAACCTTCTTTACTAAAATCAAAATCTAAAAAATACCGAACAGTGCTGATAGTTGTGACGTCGGTAATGCATTGGTCATCAAAAAAATAATACTTTACAGATATGTGGTACATAATTTGGATTTAGCATTATTTTTTAACTTTATTATTTCTTTGAATTAAGATTATGAATTCATGTAGATTAGGGAGAGCTTAGTTTACCATTTACATCCAGTCTCTGTGAAGAGTGTTATATGGTATACACAAGTCATTATCCTCTAAAATCTTTCTCTTATCATGAAGCGAAATTCCCTAGTTACTCGTATAACTCTGCCGGATATTTTTGTTGAGGTCTCTCATCACGCGAAATTAAATCTCGTTCGACACTATATTTCCTTTTAATATTTCTCCGAATTTATTTTGATTTTTTATCTCGACTCTACCTTATGTTTTTATCAAATATTCATTTTAGTATTTGAACAGGGGTTTGGAAGCCAAGCCTTATAATTTTAATTTGGACATCGACCAAATATGTTTATTTCTTTTTTTAAACGCTTATACTTTCTTGAAGTACATTCTTAGGCCGCGAAGATTTTAAAATGCCAAATATACTGCCAATAACTCAAGAGTAGGCAAATTTCTATTTTTTATATTGTGTGTAAGCCTCAAATATCCAGGAATTCATTCAATAATAACCTTAATATATTAACAGTGATAATCTTTCTTTAAAATGAATTTTTGCATTAACTTGGAGTTATTTCCTGGAGCAATACATAAACATACATAAATATTTACGTAGCATTGTTATCAAAAATCGACGACAAATCGATTTAAATAAGAATTTTTAAGCTGAAAATGGCTTAGGTTACTCAATTTTCGATATTGTGCAGAAATATTGGAACTTACCATTTCATCCCATTGAGTCTGAACCTGCCAAGTTTGTCTCATCAGAAGCCTACCCTTTATAGTTACAGGCAAAAATAATGACAGGGGATCAAAAACCTTGGATATTTGGGACAATAACTCACGTTTAGTTTCGATACTACCTGCAATGTTAAAGTCATCAAGAGCCATTGTATCCGCTTCCATATTATATAGATATCCCAAAATTCTTTCGTTTTCACAACCATGCATCTCTGCACGGTCGTCTTCTATCATGAGGTCTTTGAGCCTTTTATGATTCGTATTCCAGGAACGTAAATAGAATCCACCCTCTTCCATCCTTTCAACCGATTTTTCTGTGTAGGGTTTCAAGAATGGTTTCATCAGAATGACTATAAATGAGATTGTCTACATAAAGAAAATTTTTTAAAACATAAGAACAAAGATCATTAGTATACTTATCTGTGTGATATTTGATGACGTAATTCAAGATGAATGGAGAAGAAGCCATACCAAAAATAATCGTGGCATATCGATATGCGATTAATTCTTGATTTTTATCATACCATAGGAATGCCAATCGATTTTTGTCTTCTTCTAATTTTAATCTGATCTGAAGGAAGGCAGATTTTACATCTGAAACGATAATATATTTGTTACTTCTAAAATTACATAATATTTTAAATAAAGAACTCATAAGATCAATGCCCGGAAAAGCAGCTTCATTCAGAGATGGATTTGCGTCTGTTTTAAGGCTACAATTAAATACCGGTCTGACCTTAGTGGTTATTTGTTGCACTTCCTTTATTATTGGTCTGTGTGGTACCCAGATATAATTTTTTAGTTGGTCAGGAAGCACATTTATTTTTTCGATTATACCTTCATTTAATTGTTGTGTGAATACTTCAGAATATCGATCGATTAAATCACGATCTTTTAAATTTTTATACACTCGCTTTGCTGCTGAAAGGGCTACGTGGTAGTTAGAAGGTACTTTGTTAATTTTGTCCTTGTACCAAGGTAACTCCACATAATAATGACTATCATCACGCAGCTCTATTCCCTTTTCAAACTCGTGTATGAGTTTTTTTATTTATACACTAATAAATTTTTACTATCGATCTGACATATGGATTCTAAACTATAATAAATTTCAAACCTAAATCTAAGTCTGGATTATTTTTTTACAAAATTCAGAGGATTGAAATAAGAAATAATAGGATTTATAATGGTCATGTACTAACTTAGAACAATTTATTTTATTTTTGAATGTAATATTTTTGGTTTTCGATATTTTGAATAGAAGAATCGATTATATCATAACCTAGTCATGACACAGGCGACTCCTGAAATGCAATTTCATGATCAGTTATATTTGACTGATCTTCATTTAAGAAATTTCTGATATCCCCTAAGGGAATCAAACCATCACTCACCTCGATAGCTGTACCTTTCATGCATTGGGTAAAAGTAAACTTGCTATAATACTGTAAAATATCGACCCCTATTAATCCTTCGATATTTTCAAATTTGTCATTTCGTACGTTTGTGAGAAATTTATTAGATAATTTATACTTACTCATTTTCATGTCATGAACAGCCTGATTCAAACCTTTCACTGAAAAGTTAAGATCTACGTCATCAATGAAAAAAGGAAGCTTTAAAATTTTATCTTCTATATAGGTGTCTATGTAGACCCTTTTTAATATTTTATGATGTGACCCTAAAAATGTTTTTATTTCATTAGTGCTATCTTTTACACTGTTTTCATCAATTTGCAGTTTCCGCAAAACACTAGGCTTTAAAAAACTACATTGTGATCCTAAATCTGTGACACAATGTAAAATAGCATTTTTATTTTTATTTTTAAGTTTTAAAGACATTGTAGGTAGCAAATTTTGCTGCAAAGCAACCTCCCCAATATTTATAGCAATATTACTTACAAGTTTTCCCTGTATCTTCTGATTTGATGTTTCTCCATCTCCGGCTCCACCCTTTTTCTCACAATCTGCTAGAAGAGATTTATTACATAAAGCTGAATATGAAGAGTGAGAATTACAAATGAAACAAGGATAACGTAATTTATTTTTGAGACGGCATAAATGAAGGAAGCAAGGTGTTTTTATCATACTACATCTGTAACATAAACCCAGACTCTTACATTGAGCCACTCGCTCTTTATTGGTTGCATAATTGTTACACTTAAACATAGAATGTTGTTCTTGACAAAATTTTGCAAATCTTTTTTTAGGTACTCACTTAACCCCATTTTAGTAAAAACCATTTTCCTAAATTAGCATTAGTTAATTTTTGGGATTTAGTTTTTACGCTATTTGTATTTTTTTATTTTGGTTATTAAAATAAGTTTTATAAAAAAAAAAAGAGGTTTCTGAAAAATTTCAAGTTTATAAAAATATTTTTAAGTATTTAAAAAAAGTCAAAAATGTGATTAATAGATGGGTACATTGATTACATTTATATTAACAAGTTCTCGTTTTAATGAAACAGGAAGTTTGCTGAAAACTATATTACTTAATAATACGGCAACCCGGAAGTTTCGTGAATGAAAAATTAAGTTGAAATTTTGTAAATCGTATGTCATAGCTCTGACGTCATTTAACCATGTGCGTGCTTTCTCATACTGATATTCTCAATATTGGGAGCACGAATGATTTTAGTTAAAATTTCATCTACTATATAAGGTATATCTAAAAACTCTTTTTTTAGCAAGTTTAAAGCTATGGCATAATTTTCATTGGTATTACTTAAATGCTGAATGACTTGAAAAGCATAATCTTGCAAATATGATTTAAGGTATGACAATTTAGCTTTATCAGTCAGTGAAGACTTACATCCTATTAAATTATCGAACTGTGAAAGAAATGAATTAAATTTGTCCCTATCCTCATTGCCGTGAAAAATCATGCATTTCAATGCAGGAGGGTTAGGTTCACGTTTTAATGGAAGCATTTTCATTTGAAGCATTATTATGAATATGTTGTTCATTAATTTTTGCTAAATTTTCTACTCTACTGATTTTAATTCTAATATCATTTTGATACTCAAATTGCCCATCTATCTCTCTACCAAACAAAGATTCATCTAAAACAAATAAATCGTATTTACTATAAACTTGCATTATAGATTCATTTATCAGCATAATTAACTCTAAATTTTCCTTGATCGAAAACAAAGCAATTTTTGTGTTTTCATCTAATTTAGTTTGCGTGTCAACATTAAACTTATTAAAAGTTTAAAGAGCATTTGTTATTTTTCGCTTACAAGAAGCGCGTTTTTTGAGAATACAACTCTCTCAGAACGTTTCTAATTTATTAGAACATGAAGATACTTTCTTCATATTTTCGTATTAAGTGATATCAGAAATAATTCTATTTACATAATTTATTATTATATAGTGTCGGTAAATAATTTATTCGTGATAATATATTGTATTTAGTGATATATTTAAGCTCCAGTTTTTCTACTAATAAGCCATTATCTAATATTTTAATTTAGTTTATCACATTTTTATTTACTTATTAATTTTAGTTTTATTTATTTGATTCCTGAAAAAATAATATCATAAAATATATAATTATTAAAATTATTAATAAATAATATTGTGAACATCTTCTATTAAAAAGATTTTTACTCATATATTTAGTGCGTAATATATAAATCACTCTAATAAAATCATATATGGCAACGGACTTATACTGTGTTACCGTCAACATTCTCACAATCGATAGAGAGAGAAATATGGATTAATATAATTAGAAATCAGTTCAAAAATTTAATATTTTATTGTAAAAATGCTTCTAGGATTTCTGAATATATAAATGAATTTCATTACTAAGTCTGCTCGATTAAATATAATACTACCGATCTACTCAGTATTATATAGTTTATTATATGAAGGCTGAAAGTAGAATTTTCCCAACAGGTTATGAGAAAGAGAGAAAATGTAGAATTAATAAAGTAAAGTAAATTTATTGAATTTTTTTTGTGAAATAGTCATATGGAACTAAGTAGATTTTATGTTCTATATATTAAGGGAGCTACTATAAAATAGTATATTAATATATAGTTATGAATAAATATCCTAATCGATGACAGGGTCTAATACAGTTGTATCTATGTTAAATAGATATGATGTTCATATTTAGTATTTAGAGCCTAATATATATGATTATAAATATCCTCATATGATACTCACTAAGTAGTAAATACATACGCCTTAGCTAACACATATAAACATGATATAATATTATTGTATAATTATTAATTGTAATTCTTAATGATATATTGAGAATTAGAGGTACGAATTAGACATAAATAATTGAATTATAAATTTTCATAATTATGAAAGATTGATTTGAGGACGTAACAAATATCTTTAACGCTATCATGATACAAATTTGTAATTTGAATCTATATTTAGAAAAGTTGTTGCTTTATCCTATGGAGGGGAAGTCATAGTTTTAGCATTCTCTCCTTCCTTTGTTAGTTTTAGTATAGATAATAGTACTTCCTTTATTTCATCAATGCTTAGTTTAGAATGTAGTTTGACAGAATAAACGAGGTTACATAAAAGACGGGTGAATATTTTACTACTTAACCGATTTGTCTTTACGCAAGCATTGTATCTACTTGCTTTTTTCAAATCGCAAATTTTCTTACGAGTTTCTTGAAAGAGGCTGGTAATTCATCAAAACTCTCACATGAAAATAGTGATAATTAATATAATTTTCTGAAATTAAATATATTGAAAAATGGAAAACAAATATTACCAGTATTCTCAGAAACAAACTTCTGTTCTGATATTTTCCGCACAATTGTTCTGTTGTGCACAACAATATTATTTAATAGCAACAAGTCTAACAACAATAGCAGTAAAAAGCTTTATTCTTTCCGACAATATATCGCCTTTCGAAAGTAAATTCCTTTTTTTAGTGTGGTTGACTCTTTCAGGGCTGATATTGTCCATTGGTTATAATAAAATGAATGAATTAATGAATGAAAGAAGAGTCTGATATATATTTTATATTATTTAGATGATAATGATTTTAAGTGTATATTAAATTCACTGACATTTTCAATGATAGTATTAGAAATATATTTAATAATATAATATAAAAAAAAATAAAAAAATATAAAATAATGAATAAAGAAATAATGATATAAATATATATAAATAAATAAAAAAAAATTAATATAATAGAATTAATATATAAAAAAAAAATAAATATAAGAAAGAATTTACATGAATAATACATTAAAATATTATAATAAATAATTCAATACTTAAATCATATACCTCATTATTTTTAATGTCAAAATGTTGGGGATGGGACTGAGTTAAATTTTTTAAATCAAAGTTCTGCGCATGCGTTAATTAAATGAAAACAAAACATTATTAAATACACATATCACAAAAGAAAAAAAACTAAAGAAAAAGAAGCTTCATGCAAACAAGCCCGTAGAAAGAGAAGAGGCATCCAAAAAGATTGTTTAAATAATATTTTCCAAAATGAAAAAACATCGAATAAATAATTATTATTGAAGACAACGTGAGAAACAGAAAAAAAATGTAAGTAAAAAATAAAAAATTTAAAAAAAAAGACCAAGAAACAAATTTCAAGGTAGGATTAGGTATGACAACAAGAAATGTTTTCTTCAAACCACAGCACTAGTAGGATAGCTGACTTTGAGAGTAAGTATTATATCCAAAGCAAATATAACCCATCACCAGATAAAGTAACAGTGATGAAGTTTTTGAAGGGTTGCCTTATAGATACAAAACATTGTTAAAAGCTCACTCACCAGTTTGAATATCAAAGAATTTTTTTTTTTTCAGAAAGAAGTTACTGGTTATACCTAGAATTTATTCCAAGTTAATATAAAGAAGAATTTGTTTTTCAATTTAGCTATTCACAAATATCTAATTTGTATAGAAACAAAAAATTTATGAGGACGCATAACAACAGAGAAACAAAGAAGAAAAAAAAAAAAAAAATTAAATAGTTAAAAAAATTATTATATTAAATACCAAATTAAAAACAAAAAAAAAATGAATAATTCGAGAGATTATCTGAGGAATAAAAAAAAAAAAATATTAAAATGCAACAAATATTATTTACACACACAGACGATTAGTGTTTAAAATATTCCAACAAAATTGCTCCATTCTTAAATTCAAACATCTTTTTTAATAAAAAATACAGAAATTAGTGACAATTGAAGAAGCAAAGCAAATTTTAAATTTGGAAGAACTTTTAGAATTAGAATTCAAGAAAAATTATGATATTTATTGTAATTTTCGCTTTTGGTTTCTTTTTTATTTCCTTTCTTAAATTTTACTGCAACTTTCACAGAAAGCGTGAGAACAAGATTGATAGATATAGATATGATCAAAGATAAAAAAGAATAAAAAAAAAAATATATAGAATATAAATAAATAAAAAATAAGAAATAAAAAATTAAAAATAATATATATATATATATATATATTATATTATATTAATATTATTATATATATATATATACATTTTTAAAAATTCATCCCCTAAGTAATTTTAACACAAATGAGACTAAAGGGGAATGAGTAGAAAACAACATGGAGAAACCGCTTAGAAAGATGTCCGCGTATTCTTGTAGGTCAGTCTCACATCCAGCAGTGCTGAATATTTATGTAAAGGGGTTGTTTTTTAAAAATATTATTACACTGTATCTATTGTTGTTATATATCATGTAATTACCCCGGAATAAAGTAATTTCACCGAAACTAGTGTTTGTACACTGTTTTTGACGCTACGGACCCGAGTCGTGGACCGGGTAGAGTAGCGTTGTGGTTCCTAGTTTGTGATCGGGTTGACATATATTCACCGGCACCAAGTATGTACAGCCTCTTACTTTTTAGTGCCATCGGGCGTAGTGAATACAAAAACAAACAGTAAGAATCGAGAGAACATCTGCTTAGGTCCAAGTTCACGAATCCACAAGCAGTGGGAAATTACTGTAGGGTTTTTTATTTCATACAAATCTATTATCCTAATTTGTACAAAAATTATTATACATACTACAAAGGTAAATATATATGTTATATATTTCAAAAAAAAGAAATATAGTATTAATAGTAATAATATTATATATATATATTAATAATATATATAATATATATATATATATATAATATAATTAGTGTATTATATATATATATATATAATATATATAAATATATAATATATATATATATATATATAAGTTAATATAAAACTAATATTAATTATATAATAAATATATAATATATATATATATATAATAATATATATAAACTAATATAGCTATATATATATTAATTAAATAAAAAAAATTTGAAAGAGATTGAAAATATAATACCAAAAGAAATTAAAAAAATATAATAAATATCAATATATATATTACTATGATATATCTAGAATAAAGAAAAAATAAAAAAAAATAAATTTTTTAAATCTTTAATAAATAGATTATTAGTATATTATATATATATAATATAAGTTAGTAGGGGGGCCATTCCGCACGAAAATGACCTGACGCACATCTACTGACCTTTTCTGACCGGTTTTACCCCCTTACCTATACGCGCTTGACTTGACATCCGGACCTTTTTTGGGCCTTGATTTGACCTGACCTTGATGACCTTGAACCTTGACCTTTTTGACTTGACCTTTTTTGGCAACCCTAATTTTTTGGCAACCCTAATTTTTGGCAACCCTAATTTTTTGGCAACCCTAATTTTTTGGCAGCCCTAATTTTATTACTTTTATTTAACATTTATTTACATTTATTTTTTGTTTTTTATTTTTTATTGTTTTTATTTATTTATTTATTTATTTATTTATTTATTTTATTTAATTTATTTTTATATTATTATATATTTTATATTTTATTTAACATTTATTATTAAATTTTAATATATATATATATCGCATTTTTAACAAGTTTCTTCTCAATTGGGTAATAATATAATCATACTATTGGAATAAATTAATGCATGTACAATTGAGCTTTTCTTTTGACTGATTTCATTCTTCACATGCATATTTTTTCTATAATCCTGCGTATAGTCTTTCCTACCAACTTAACTCTTCCTACTCCCAATTCATCTTGATCACGCAGGATATATACGATATATAGAATGTACAAGAAGTGATATAATAGATAGACATATAAAAAATAAAAATAAAAAAAGAAATAAAAGAAATTATAATATATATATATATATATATATAATTCACATATAGGTATATCCTATAAACATGTTTCTTAGAAGACATCGTTCATATATAATATATATACATATATATATATATAATTATATATATATATATATAATATATATTTATAATATATATATATATATAAAAATTATAATATATTCTAATATTGTTTATAATATAATTATGTATGTATATATCTATGTATATACTATATAATATATGAATATATATAATCTAATAATAATAGTTATAATAAATATAAGAATTATAACTAAGTGATTTATCTATTATATTATATAATTATATTAAAAACTTTACTTATAAAAAATTTTATTTAAAAACCATTTTAAAACTATTTAACGTAAAAAAATATATTTTTTCAATATTAATTAAAGAAAAATAAATTAAATTTAAAAAAAAAATTTAAAAATTTGAATTTAAAAAATAATAAAATTTGTGTAGAAATTAAAAAATTAAATCCCTAATATTGTTCCATCATAAGTATATATATATAATATTCTATCTCTAGGTAAAAAATAAACATTTTCTAAATATTATCATAGTATTTTCATTCTGTGATATACTCATACAATATATCTATAATATATATATATATATTATATATATATTATATATATATATATTATATATATACTATATATATAAAAAATATATGTATAAAAATATCTCAAAATAATTAAATATATATATATATATATATATATATATATATATATACATCTATAATTTTTATTTAAAAAATAATATCTATATATAATTTTTTTTTAAAAATAGAATTTAAACAAAATATTTAAAATAAATCTCTTATATTAAATAAAAAAAAACAAATTACCTTAAAAAAAAAAAAATTCCGTTCGTCAGTGATGTTATTTTTGGGGAAAAGAAAAAAAACATGATATTACAGACACAGCAGATGATGATTTAAACACATGATTTCGACACCTTATCTATATATTCAAACATTAAATTTTTAAATATTTAAAACTTTTTTTGTCTGCATTCCACAGGTATTTAAATTTAATAATTTTTTTTTATTTACAAATAGGCAAATTTACTTCTCATTACATATATTCATAGTTTTTTATTCTTTCGAAAAAATTTGTAAAAGTTGAAAATTAGTTTAAAATATATAGATATATAGATGAACAAGAAATTTCTAGATATATATATATCTTAAACTATACTAAAATACTGTTACGGTTTTCTTCTGATGTTGTAATCGTCGGGTTCGCCGTTTATGGAGGGGCATATTGTGTATATGACAGGATTGTGATGCACGTAGTCTATCAAAAAAGGTAGTCGTGTTGGTTTTTGTCAAAATTCACTTTTTTCCTCTATATTAATGAAGGAGTAATTTATACCTAACTTATAAAAAAGATTGCAGCAAATTTCTAGTGAAAATAAAATGTGAATAATTGGTCTAACGCTCTTTAATAATTTTCCAAAGGTATGTTATACTAATCATCTCTATCAGGTCTGGCGTGAATGCTCATGAGGGGAAGCCAAAGGATATGATAAAAGTATCCATGAAGCATAGTAAAGGCATATTATACAAGTTTGGTCTCAATTAAACAAAGATGAATGAACGCCTTCAGTAAAATCCCTACATCAAGCTGACATCGTTTTCAAATCTCGTTCAATTGTTTATCGGAGCCAAATTGTGGAAAAAAAGTAGTTTTGTTACTAATTGCATTATGTTAAAATAAAGTCTGGATAACAAATGTACTTGGAGCAAAGTGTTGTTAATAAATGATGATTGAGTTGAATAGTAAGATTCATTTGTAGTGATCAAATACTTTTTATTTTGCAAATATATATTATCTGATATTACTATATGTGTGTGTGTGTGTGTGCTCGTCTCGCGTGATTAGAGTGGATTGCTGAGTGCTGATGCACAACACACGCGAGCGTTATTATATGTAATAAGAGAGAGATTACAACGACTTGCAGACGGTGCATTTAATTTTAAACCCCGTTCAGATGAGAAGATTATTTGAAATAAAAAGGTAAGTTGATTTGCTATAAGAATGAATTATATTTCAATCATATTTATTAACAACACTTTGCTCAAAGTAATTGTTTCAGACTTTCGTTCTCGTGAGATGTGGTTTTATTTAACATAATGCATTATTAACAAACTACTTTTTCCAATTTGCTCCGATAAACAATTGATACAGTGATGAAAACGAATGTGCAGCGGATGTGGGATTTACTGAAGGCGTTCATCATCTTTTAATGAGACCAAACTGTTATAATATGCTTACTATTCTTCATGAACTTTATCATATCCTTCCCTCAGAGCATTCATCGACTGATAGAGATGGATTATATAACTATACATTTGAAAATATTAAAGAAGTTAGACCTTATTATTTTATTTTCATCGAAATTTGCTGCAATCTTTTTTATAGTTTTAGTTATAATTACTCCTTCATTATTATAGAGGGAAAAAGTGATTTTGACAAAAGACAACACGATACCTTTGTGATAGACTACGACTACGAATCTCTTGTTCATTATACACAATATGCCGCCTCCATAAAAGTTAGATGTGGCAGTGAGTGTAGCGAGATGTGTGTAGAAGTAGCTGATATCACGCTCACGGTAAGAGTATGATGTCCAGTGTGTGTGTGTGTGAGTACACGGATAGTTGGATGGATCGGAGGGTGAAAGGAATAGTGGTGTGGATTATGAGTCGCCATTAGGATTTATAATAATTTTTTAAACTAATTTAAGCCGTTTAGTGGACTCTCTCGTTCTCAGCAGACGAGTGATATGATATCGTATAATTGTAGTTGCTACTGGCTGGTTTTGTGTAAGAATAAAAGAATAGTTAAGGTTTTGTGCTGTGATGTTCGTATATATATGGTTCACTATGATAGTATATATATTCTTAGTCGCTGATATAGAGTGAGGTGTGTTCAGTGTTGTATGTAATTGTGTGTATAGTAATTACTTGTTACTAAATCAGGATATATATATATGCTTCACATTTGATTATTTATATTTTAGATATTGATATATACTGTATATATATATAATATAAGTAGATATAGTGATGATATATTAGATAGGTAGGAGAGTATGATATATATATACTATAGCGAATAGATAGTGTGTGTGTATATAGTGTGGGTCACTGATATCGTATGACTCTCAAGTATGATTGATGTGTTGAGATATGTTATATATGTAGGTGGGCGAGGACGGATTCTCTACTCTTATGATCCGTCATCTGTGTGTGTGTGCTGTGGTGGTGATAGTATGTACTATATAGTGATGTAATATGTATATAAGTATATATAAGTATTATATTATATATTTGCCTGTGATTAGATAGTCACTGTGCACTGGAGTGTGTGTGTGTGTGTGAGGCGTATGCAGACAGTGGTATTATATATATATAAATATATATTATATATATATAATATATATATACTGTGTATATCAGAGAGCTGTGTTTATAATATAGTACGTGTGTAGGTGTGATATAATGTGTGATTAATTGTTATATGATGAAGTGCAGATAGTAGATGATGTGAGAGTGCTCCGTATAATCATATATGTGAAGTGATAGTGTGTGGATAGTATATTATTAAATATGGGGAGTGATGTTAGTGTATATAGGTTGAGTATAATGATATTTTGAGTGTGTGTGTTGTGTGTGTGTGCAATAGTGTGTGGCGTGTGGCTGTGTCTGAGTGACATATGTGGAGTGTGATTGATCTCTCTACCCCCAGATGTGTGTGGCTGTATAGATTACGTGGTATATGATCGGTAGTACATAGATAGATAGATATACTCAAAATTCTATATATATATATTATATGATATATGTATATATAGTTATAGTTATATATATAATGGGTATATATTATTATATATATTATATGAAAAATATAGTTATATATAGAGTACTATATATATATATATATATATTATAATTATAATATATGTATATTATATATGTATAGTAGTATATGTATAATATAGTCTGTATGTATATATATTATAAGTGTTATTGTGTATGACTATGAGTATATATGTGTATTTACTATACTATATAGTATTCTATATATATATATATATATTATATATTATATATATATATATATTAGCGTTATATTTATATTATATCTTTTCTACTGTATAATATTGATCTGGTATCTAAGTGTGTGTTGGAGACGTATGGTAAGAGATTTAAGTGAGAAAGACATACTCAGGATTAAGAAAAAATATGCATGTGAAGAATGAAATCAGTCAAAAGAAAAGCTCAAGTATGTACAATGGTGTGTGTGTAGTATGATTATATTATTCCGTATGAGTAGAAAATATAAAAATATGAATTATATATATATTATAATTGAATAAACTAAATGTTAATAAATAATAATTATATAATATAATTAAATTAAATAAATAATAAATAAATTAAATTAAATAAATAAATAAATAAATAAAAAAAAAAATAAATAAACAAATAAATAAATGTTAAATAAATGTTAAATAAAAGTAATAAAATTAGGGCTGCCAAAAATTAGGGTTGCCAAAAAATTATAGGGTTGCCAAAAAATTAGGTTTTCCAAAAAATTAGGGTTGCACAAAAAAGTTCAAGGTCAAAAAAGGTCAAGGTAAAGGTAGTCAAGGTTCAGTCAAGGTCAAGCCCAAAAAGGTCAGTGATGTCAAGGTCAAGGTGGTATATGGTCAGGGGAGTAAAACGGTCTGAGGAAAAAGGTCAGGTAGGTGGTCAAAGGTCATTTTCGTGCGGAATGGCCCCCTACTCTTATATATATATATATATATAGTATAGTTATATAATTACATAGATACTATAGATTATTATATCCATAAAATACTCATATATATCTGTATATTCTAGGATTATCTCAAAATATCATTATATTATATTGTATTTACTATATATATATATATATATTATATAGGTATATCTATATATATATTATACTATAGTATAGTATATAGTATATATATAGTATATATAAATAGTATAATATATTATTTAGTAGATAATAACTATAGTGGATAGTATATATACTAATACACATATATATATTTATAGGTATATTATAGTATATAATATAATTATCTATATATATATTCGAGTTTCGCGCGTGGATTGAATTACTATAGTTTTAATTATATATATATAGGTATATATAGTATTATATTATAGGTAATAGTGGTATTAACTCACTCACTATATAATATGATATGTAAGTTATAAATGCTCACACACTCACGTGGGTAATTAGATAGTTTTTTAAAACCCCTTACACGCTACATCTTCCCATGGGCTGGATGTGAACTGGCCCTAGCAGATTGTCCGCGTAGTGTTGTGAACCACTAGGGCCACGATGGACTATAAAGTAATAGCGCGACAATTGTTCCTGTGGTGAATATTAGTCAAACCCTAGATAGTCAGCAGGATACCCAAGCGCATCTAATCCGGTCCACTACGGCGTAGCTGGTCAACAGGGTACAAGCCAAAGTGATGATATGCTTATCTTCGGGAATTCGATTATATGGACTAGTAAACAACTGCTACTACAAATCAAGTGTAATAGATATTTTTAAAAACACCGCGCTACAGTAATTCACACTGCTTGGGATGTGAACCTGGCGCTAGCAGATATACGCGGACTCTTCTAGGTCCTGGTTCACATCCGCAGCATAGATATTTAACTGTTAGGGGTTATTTTTAAAAATGTATATATAAATATATAGAGTTATATATATTATATATATATTATATTTACCATTATATCTCTATTAATTAATTGATATATATATTACTCACTCAGTATATTATATATTATACTAGTGTAATATAAATTATTATTGAATAGTGATCTTTTCGCTTTCTGTGAAAGTTGCAGTAAAATTGGAAGGAAATAAAAGAAAACAAAAGGAAAAGGTCGAGGAATAAAAAGATTAAAAAAATCTAGAATTGTTTACTAACTGATTTATTAAAAAGATGAATGAATTGAAGAATGGAGCAATTTTGTGTGGAATATTTTTTAAAATGGTAAATAATATTTTGCATTAAATTTTTTTTTCTTTTATTTTAGGCTCAGCGAGGTCGGAACACCAAGAAAATAATTAACATTAATTGTGTTTATGCGTCAAATGTCAGATATTAAGATCATTTGATCGATAATTGAAAAGCGAATTCTAATAGCCTTTTTAAAACATACCCCAAGAAAATTTAAATTTCGAATAAATCCGTGAACTATTGTTATTAGATTTGTCTGATAAGAAAAAGAAATCAACGTTCAAAACTCACCGTACTTATCTTGGTGATGGGTATATTGCTTGGAAAAATACAAAGCAGCTACACAGCTGTGGTTTGAAGAAACATCTGGCAACCTAATCTCGCTTTGAATTGAAACTACTTGAGTTGCAAAAAAAATCGTATTTCAATTTGGAAAATATTTAAACAATTAGAAGACAACATGAATTCTTTTTTCACAAAAATCAGGGGTGATTGAATAAACTGTTCCAGATTGAGTTGATTAAAAATTTCCAGAAATGAATTTTACGTTACTATCAGAAAAGAAAAAGTTATTATTAAGTATTGAATTATATATATATTATATTATATATATATATATATATATCCTATATATATATTATATATATTATAGTACTTATTAATATATATATATTATATATATAGTATATACTTATATATAAAAAGTTGTAAAATCTAGAATTTAGAATTTAAGAATCACTTTCCTCAATATATTCATGCCCTATTCATTCTCATTCTTTCATTCATTAATTTCATTCTTTATTAATATAAGAGACGCAATATCAAGCGCTGAAAGAGTCACCACCTAAAAAAGTTTAATTCGAAAGGCGTTAGTTGTCGGAAAAGGTTCTTTCTTTTTCTACTTGTGTGTGTATGTTTGTAAACTTGTTTGCTATTGGATAATTTGTTGTGCACAACAGAACAATTGTTCTGGAACGGATTGTTCCATTTTTTTGATTAATATTTAATATCTTTATTTGATTGATGTTTTGTGCCGCTTTCAAGAAACCGAAGAAAAGCGGATTGAAAAGAAGTGAGACCTAAAGACAAACGGTTAAGAAAAATATCCGGGTCTTTTTATGTAACCTCGTTTTCTTCAAACACTTCAAACTAAGGCATGTGTTAGGAAGTTTACTTACACTAACTAGAAGGAAGGAAGATGCAACTAGTCTTTCCCCCATAGAAAACAAAATTTTCTAATATGATCAATACAGATGGTACGGGTAAGATATTGTTTCGTCTCACATTTCTTTATTATAATATAATCATTATTTTATTCATTGCTCATTCATAATCATTAAATACATTAATTACAAACACACGTGTATTTTGTTGCAGGCGTTGTATCCTGGGCAATGGATTAATCATGGCAACAACACTATCTATTACGACAACGTTAGCCGTCTCATGATTTCTCATTTATAATATTATTTATATATATATATAAGTTTTTAATAAAATTTTTCTTTTTTTCTCCTCTTCTACTGTACTTCGCCCTTCAATAAACTTAAACTAGTTCGCGGTAATCTGACTTAGGATGAAATTTCTCCAGCTGATCTTTATAGAATGTCACTATTTCATCATTTATAGTTAGAAAGTTGTATTTATATTCATTTTATTTCTTCTCTCTCGATTGAGTGCGTACGGTCCTTGTTTGGTTTATCACAATAGGTAAATTTAAGAGATTGGTCGTTTATTAATTTAAATTATTTTGTTGTCTATAAGATCATTTTCTAAAATAATAGATAATATGGTGAAATAAATTCAAGAATGTCTTGTAGAATTTCGCAGGGTGTAAACTAAACTGAAAATTTTGTCGCCGCAGACATATTGCCGAACTATTGAAAAGTGTAAATTAGAAACGAGAGAGTTTTTTTCTCAAACGCGCTTCTTGTAAGCGAAAAATAACAATGCTCTTAAACTATTCATAAGTTTTAATGTTCGCGAAACGTCAAACTAAAAGTTAGATGAAACACAAAAATTTGGCTTTGTTTTTCGATCAAGGAAATTTATGAGTTAATTATGCGTGATAAATGAATCTATAATGCAAGTTTATAGTAAATACGATTTATTTGTTTTTAGATGAATCTTTGATTTTAGGTAGGGAGATAGATGGGCATTTGAGGTATTCATAATGTATATTTAAGATTAAAAATCAGTAGAAGTAGAAAAATTTAGGCAAAATTAATGTAACACATATTCTAATAATATGCTATCATATGAAAATGGTCGCTTTTGCCATTAAGGAACTAACCTCCTGCAATTGAAATGCATGATTTTTCCGGAATGAGGATAGGGAAAAATTTAATTCATTTCTTCACAGTTCGATAATTTAATAGGATGTAAGTCTTCACTGACTGAAAAGCTAAATTGTCATACCTTAAATCATATTTGCAAGATTATGCTTTTTAAGTCATTCAGCATTTAGTAACTACCAATTGAAAATTTATGCATACTTTTAACTTGCTAAAAAGGAGTTTTTTAGATTCTTATATAGTAGAGTAATGAATTTTACTAAAATCATTCGTGCTCCAATATTGAGGAATATCAGTATGAGAAAGCACGCACATAGTTAAATGACGTAGAGCTATGACATACGATTTACAAAATTTCAACTTAGATTTTTTCATTCACGAAACTCCGGGTTGCGTATTATTAAGTAATATAGTTTTCAGCAAACTTCCTGTTTCCTTAAAACGAGAACTTGTTAATAAATGTAATTCAATGTACCCATCTATTAATCACATTTTTGACTATTCATTTGAAATATTAAAAATATTTTCTAGAACAAAATTTCAGAAACCTTCTTTTTTTGCTAAATAACCAAAATAAAAATACAAATAGCGTAAAAACTAAATCCCAAAATAAAACTAATGCTAATTTTAGTAGTAATAGGGAAGAGGTTGTAGCTGAAAACCAGGTTAATTTGAGTACTAAAAAGATTTGCAAATTTTGTCAAGAAGAACATTCTATGTTTAAGTGTAATAATTATGCAACCAATAAAGAGCGAGTTGCTCAATGTAAGAGTCTGGGCTTATGTTACAGATGTAGTAGTGATAAACACCTTGCTTCCTCATGTTATGGTCTTCAAAATAAATTACGTTATCCTTGTTTCATTTGTAATTCTCACTCTCATATTTCAGCTTTATGTAATAAATCTCTTCTAGCAGATTGTGAGAAAAAGGGTGGAGCCGGAGCTGGAGAAACATCAAATCAGAAGATACAGGGAAAACTTGTAAGTAATATTGCTATAAATATTGGGGAGGTTGCTTTGCAGCAAAATTTGCTACCTACAATGTCTTTAAAACTTAAAAATAAAAATAAAAATGCTATTTTACATTGTGTCACAGATTTAGGATCACAATGTAGTTTTTTAAAGCCTAGTGTATTGCGGAAACTGCAAATTGATGAAAACAGTGTAAAAGATAGCACTAATGAAATAAAAACATTTTTTGGGTCACATCATAAAATATTAAAAAGGGTCTACATAGACACCTATATAGAAGATAAAATTTTAAAGCTTCCTTTTTTTATTGATGACGTAGATCTTAACTTTTCAGTGAAAGGTTTGGATCAGGCTGTTCATGACATGAAAATGAGTAAGTATAAATTATCTAATAAATTTCTCACAAACGTACGAAATGACAAATTTGAAAATATCGAAGGATTAATAGGGGTCGATATTTTACAGTATTATAGCAAGTTTACTTTTACCCAATGCATGAAAGGTACAGCTATCGAGGTAAGTGATGGTTTGATTCCCTTAGGGGATATCAGAAATTTCTTAAATGAAGATCAGTCAAATATAACTGATCATGAAACTGCATTTCAGGAAGAGTCGCCTGTGTCATGACTAGGTTATGATATAATCGATTCTTCTATACAAAATATCGAAACTCCAACTGTGACATCAAAAAATAAAATAAATTGTTCTAAGTTAGTACATGACATTATAAATCCTATTATTTCTTATTTCAATCCTCTGAATTTTGTAAAAAATAAACCAGACTTAGATTTAGGTTTGGAAAATTTATATAGTTTAGAATCCATAGGTATTGTTGATAGTAATGATATCAGCGATATCGATAAAAAACTCATACACGAGTTTGAAAAGGGAATAGAGCTGCGTGATGATAGTCATTATTATGTAGAGTTACCTTGGTACAAGGACAAAATTAACAAAGTACCTTCTAACTACCACGTAGCCCTTTCAGCAGTAAAGCGAGTGTATAAAAATTTAAAAGATCGTGATTTAATCGATCGATATTCTGAAGTATTCACACAACAATTAAATGAAGGTATAATCGAAAAAATAAATGTGCTTCCTGACCAAATAAAAAATTATGTCTGGGTACCACACAGACCAATAATAAAGGAAGTGCAACAAATAACTACTAAGGTCAGACCGGTATTTAATTGTAGCCTTAAAACAGACGCAAATCCATCTCTGAATGAAGCTGCTTTTCCGGGCATTGATCTTATGAGTTCTTTATTTAAAATATTATGTAATTTTAGAAGTAACAAATATATTATCGTTTCAGATGTAAAATCTGCCTTCCTTCAGATCAGATTAAAATTAGAAGAAGACAAAAATCGATTGGCATTCCTATGGTATGATAAAAATCAAGAATTAATCGCATATCGATATGCTACGATTATTTTTGGTATGGCTTCTTCTCCATTCATCTTGAATTACGTCATCAAATATCACACAGATAAGTATACTAATGATCTTTGTTCTTATGTTTTAAAAAATTTTCTTTATGTAGACAATCTCATTTATAGTCATTCTGATGAAACCATTCTTGAAACCCTTTACAGAAAATCGGTTGAAAGAATGGAAGAGGGTGGATTCTATTTACGTTCCTGGAATACGAATCATAAAAGGCTCAAAGACCTCATGATAGAAGACGACCGTGCAGAGATGCATGGTTGTGAAAACGAAAGAATTTTGGGATATCTATATAATATGGAAGCGGATACAATGGCTCTTGATGACTTTAACATTGCAGGTAGTATCGAAACTAAACGTGAGTTATTGTCCCAAATATCCAAGGTTTTTGATCCCCTGTCATTATTTTTGCCTGTAACTATAAAGGGTAGGCTTCTGATGAGACAAACTTGGCAGGTTCAGACTCAATGGGATGAAATGGTAAGTTCCGATATTTCTGCACAATATCGAAAATTGAGTAACGATTTGATCTTGCTTAAAAATCTTTCATTTAATCGATTTGTTTTCGATTTTGATAACAATGCTACTTTAAATATATTTTGTGATGCTTCAGCATCTGCTTATGGCTTTGTAATGTATATTGCCTCTGAATGTAAATCATATATATTATTATCGAAAGCAAAGGTTGCTCCTTTAAAAAATAGAACTTTGCCTACTCTTGAGCTATTGGCAGTATATTTGGCATTTAAAAGTCTTCCTCAAATACTTTCTGCTTTCAATTATAACTTTAAAGAAATAAACATATTTGTCGATGCTCAAATAATATTAGCTTGGCTTCTATCTCCTAAAATTAAAACTAAACAAATTTTTATAAGAAATAGGTTGAGCGATATTAAAAATAAAAAATCGGAAATATTAAAGGAATTTAGTTCAACGATTAATTTCCTCTATGTAGAGACCTCACAAAATCCGGCAGATTTAGTAACTAGGGGAATTTCCTTTAGGAATTTCCAATAAATTTCAATATGGGAAAAGGGACATCTTGGCTTTCATTAGATAAAAACCAATGGCCCAAGCATGAATTAAATGTTTATCAGAAGAAAGTAAAATGTTAATCGATACACATATCGTAACAATATCGGTGATAAAATGATTTGTAGAAACTATTTGGATATTAATAAATTTTTCAGTTTGCAGTGAGTTACATAGAGTAACAGCAAGTAGTCGTTTGTTGTTCCAATTCATTTTTTCAAACTAAAGGAAGCAAAATAATAGATTCCATCTTAGAAGTAAGAATATTGACTCTAAAATAATGCAAAATATCGGATTTTGAAAGAAATAAGATTCTAAAAATATTTGAGAAGATTGAGAGAAAAAAGATAAATTATTTTTAGATGACAATGGTTTTTTAAGAACCAGAGGTGAATAGCTAAAACTAATTACTATGATTATAATATTTTAATCCTATGTTTTGCTTAGGTAAAAACACCATCTACAAGCTTCATTGTTTCTGATTTGTCCATCTTGCATGCAACATTATGGGACTGTCAACTACATTAATATGGTAGGCTGTTTTGAAAGGGTTTTTGGATGCAACTCAAAGAACGTATACATCATTGAGTCGTGGTCTTATTTGCAAAAATACTAATTCTTTCACATCAACATTATCCTAGGATTACAAATTACATACACCAGCTCAAATGACTTTTTCAGACATTTAAGCATACTGGAGTTGGATTTCATCTTCATTTTTGGATAAAAGATGCTCTGTAGAAAGAAATGTTATATATTATTTAACTTGTTGAATATCGTTGCAGTTCAATTAGACTATTACTGATATGTCCACTCAATCATTTTTATCATCTTTCATGCGTTTCACAAACATTTATGGAATTGTAGATTTTTTGTATTCTGACAATGCCAGAACTTTTGCTCTCGGTGGTAATGCTATAGAAAATTCTTTAATTTCAGATGAATTTCAGGAGCATATGAGAATCAACAACATTAAACATGTAAGATTGCCTCTGTACGCACCATGGATGGGTTCTGCATGGGAGAGAATGCTTCGTATCCTGAAGAATTGCATCTACATAAACGTAGGTCTTCTAATTATAATTAATCTTTGACTGAACAAACTTTGCAGTGTCTGGCAAAAATCAATAAACAACATGGCCTTGACCTATGTGGAGTCCTCTCTGGATCAGTCCTCTGACTCCAAAACTCATTTTTTGAACTACTACATGGAAGTCTTCATCTAACAGTGAAAAACAGAGAGGATCCGGTATGACCGTTTGTGGGAGGAGAACCTGCTCACTAAACAGCTAATGATCGATCTTTGCTATTTCTGCAGCAAAATTTGAACACTTCGTCACCATTTGTATGAACATATTTTTAGTTACCGTGAGTATAGTCTATTGATTCTATATCAAACATTGGGTTAACGCACTTAAGGTGTGATGTTGAGTATTCAATAAAAAGCGCCACCAAAACTCGCCCAAATTGGCAGTTGGGTAGAGTTATAAAGCTAATAGTGCAGGCAACTGTGTACGCACCGTGATGCTATAAAAGGGTGATGGCAATATATGCTATTACCCAATCAATATATGTTCAACAAGGTGTAACAATAATGTGACAAAAAACCTAATAAAACCCATGAATTAAATAATACATCTGAAAAAGATGAGGGTGTGAGGAAAGTTCCTCAAAGACAAGCGGCTATTACCGTCGTAAGAAAACCAAAGAGATATTTTTAGTTTGTA
Organism: Trachelipus rathkii; assembly: GCA_015478945.1. NCBI lineage: Eukaryota > Metazoa > Arthropoda > Malacostraca > Isopoda > Trachelipodidae > Trachelipus > Trachelipus rathkii. The sequence continues at coordinate 29,211 of JABUQX010114795.1, forward strand.
TGATTATTTATTTTAGTTATTTGACAATCTTTGCTGTTTTTTGGCAGGCTGCGACCTTCTTTTCATACAAGCAATGTCGCAGCGCCCGCGCCCGGATGTAAAAATAGGAATTTAAATACACTATCATCATTATCATCTACAATAATAATTTTCATTCTTTCATTTCATTCATTAATTCATTCATTATTAATATAAGAAGACGACAATATCAGCCCGAAAACAGTTCAACCCACCTAAAAAAGTTTACTCGAAAGGCGATTATGTCAGAAAAATTCTTTCTATATTACCTATGCTATTGTTGTATAAGTACTTTTGCTTATTTATTGTTATTGTGCACAACAGAACAATTGTGCGGAAAAGGATCTGATTCCATTTTTAAATAAAATTATACCCTTCGTTTCATGTGAGTTGATGCCGCTTTCAAAAGGAAACCGAAGAACGGATTTAAAAGAAGAAGAGAACCGAAAGACAAACGGTTTAAGAAAAAATATCCCGGTTTTTATGCAACCTCGTTTTTCTTCAAACACTTCAAACTAAGGCATGTGATTAAGAAGTCTTTACTTACAAAACTAACTAGAAGGAAGGAGATGCAACTACGACTTTCCCCCCATAGAAAAGCAACAACTTTTCTAAATTTGACCAATACAGATTGTACAGGGTAAGATATGGTATTCGTCTCAACATTCTTTCATTCATAACTTTATCATTATTTATCATAACCCAGTAATGTATAAATCATAAATACATTAATAAACAAAATATTCCTGTATTTGTTGCAGGCGTTGTATCCTGGGCAATGAATTAATCATGGCAACAAACACTATCTATATTACGACAACGTTAGCCGTCTCATGATTTAAACTATAACATTTATTGGTATTATATATTAGTTATAAAATTTCTCCTTCTTTTCTCTCCTCTTTCTACTGTACTTCGCTCCTTCAATAAACTTAAATAGGAACGGCTTTTAATCGAGAGACCTTAGATGAAATCATTATTCAAATATCAAAATAGTTTTTCAATATATATATATATAATATATATCATATATATATATATATATATACCATATTATATATATTATAAACTATTATATATATATATATATTACTATATATATAATATATATATATATATACTATAATTATACTATATAATATATATATAATATATATATACACAATATAAATATTTTAATAAAGACCGTTTTCGTTTTCGTCAATTGTGCTTACGCTCGGGAAGGAATTCTTACACAGTTTTAGAACGAATTTCGTGCAAAACGACCGCGATTTCCTACGAGGTTTACTTTTCTATACAGCAAATTGCAAACCGCTTTGGATGGGCGCCCATCGATTTTCAAACCAACAACTGATACTAAGAAAGGAAAGACAGGAAGAAGATATTGATCCAAACTATGAAAACAGACATGCCCAGTTTAAAATTTATAGTTAAAATTTATTTTATTGAATGAAACACTTACATCAATGTTGTCAAAAACCTACCACGTGCGCCATATTATTGATTAAATCTTTGTGTAAGCACGTCCTTAATATCAATAAATTTATATAATAATGTAAATATTTTGTGACTTGTATCATGTCCCCTCTGAGAAGTCGCCTTACTACAAAAAACATTCCTAACTCCTTCAACCTCTCCTCATAGCTTTTACCCTCAAACCCAGAAATCATCCTTGTTGCTCTACGTTTCGCACTTTCTCTAGCACATCTAAGTCTTCTTTAAATAAGGGCCCAACTTGTGCACCAATACTTCTATTATGGCCTAACACTTTATACATTTACCCATTATTCTTGCTTTGTAAACAACATTGCCCGATTTAATATTGCCCAGCATCTTATTAGCTTTACTCCTTGCTTCCAAACACTATTAGCTACTTTCAGATTACTGCTTATAAGGAAACCTAAATCTTTTCTTGGTTCCCACGACTCAACCAATCCCCATCATAACAATAAACAATATCGTTTTTTATTATGAGAAAACCTATGTGAAGAACTTACACTTTTTACAATAAATTCATGCCACTATCGCCACCCAAGGGAAGTTATCATAGATCTTTTGAATCTTATTGCATTCTTCACTAATTTCCTAACTGAGGTGTGGCCCACTTTGTAATCATCTGCAAACTTAGAAACCTTGCATTTAAGTCCCTGGTCTAATCATTTAATATATAGGAACAATGATGGCCCCAGCTCTGAACCCTCTGGGACACCACTCTTCACTAGTTCCAATGATGACTTATTGCCATTTTGTTGTACACACTTTTCTATTCCACACCACTCTTTAATCAACCAAGTACCACTCCACCTATCATCAGCCTTATGTGGGAACTTATCAAAAGCTATATATATATATCAACATAATATATAATATATATATAATATATATATACTATATATATATATCTATATATATATATATATAATAAAAATACACTTTTCAAAGTAGTTTCCATTAAAACTTAATTTATTTCAAAGAAAACTTAAATTTGTGTCATATCTTTTTTAATTGTTTAATCTTTTCAAATCAAATAGGGTTCAGCCACAAATTTAGAGATGACTTCTGTATGTTATATTGATTACATTTTTCGCGCAATATTGATTGGTTGGAATTGGACATTATTCTAATAATAATGATAATGTGCTCGCAATTGCCGACAAAATTTGGCGATTACCTGGGCATGTTATATTAATATAAATTCATTTTAATTGATCCGCGATAAAAGCGCTTTATATATATATATTATTATATTATATAATATATATATTATATATATATATTATATAAATATATATATATTATATATTATATATATATATATATATAAATATATATATATATATATATGAAAATGAACAATAAATAAAAATTTCGTAAAAGGATATGAGTTATTTTTATCTCATCGTAACATTAATATAATAGATTCTGAACGTTACGCCACTGATAATATATATATATTCATATATATATACTATATAAATATAATTATATATAATATTATATATATACTATATATATATATATATTATACTATATATTATACTATAAATATATATATCACTAAAAAATAGACATATATTACTGAAAATTATTCAACTTGAGAATTTGAGAAGCAACCACACATTAGAAATGCACATGTATAGTTTCTTTTTATTTTATGTTTATTTAATTAAAATTTTCTTCTAAAAAATACATTTCAAGATATTAACGTTTCATCATTTATTTTATTTATTACATTTTACATTGCTCGATTTTTCCAGATTTTTTTTTAAATAAATGTAGTATAAAAAAATGTCCTTACATAATTTTATTCTAAATACTTAGCAAGTTCATAAAGGAAAGGTGACTGGAGGACGTAATACTTGCGTAAAGATTATAATATATAAATAAATTGAAAATTGAGGTAAAATATTATAAAAGTTTTATATATTATATATTATATATATAATATATATTATTATCATAATATATATATATATATTAATTTATAAATATATATATATATATATATATATATACCTTATATTATACTAATATAAATATATATATATACATATATTATTATATATATTATATATTAATAATATATTATATATGATATATTCATATTATATATTATATAATATATATATATATATATATAAATATATAATTATAATCATATATATATATATATATATATATCACATATCATATTTAACTAATATATATATTATATATATAATATATATATATACAATAATATACTATATTATATATTTAATAATATTATATATATATATATATATAAATAATACTACTATATATACTCAGATCTGTCTCTATAGTTGAACGTGATCACAACCGTATTCCTGCGCTTATTCGGGTATGTATATAAAGCACTATCATCGTCCTGTCCATAATCTGCTCTGCTTGCTATATATATATTAATATATATGATTAATATCTAATTTATAATAAAATATATAAATTAAATCTTATATAAATATTTTACTAAATATATAATTATGAAAAATAAATAATATAAATCTATAAAAATAATATAATTAATAATTATTAGAATATATATATATAAATAATATATAAAATATACGATATATATTATATATATATAGTATGATAATATAAGAAGTATATAATATATATAGTATATTATATATTTATATAGATTAACTATATATAATATAATAATATAATATATATGTAATATATAAAATTAACATCCTATCATAAATTATAATATTAATTACTTTATTAGTTTCATTTCGATGCTCTTTGTAGTCTTATGTTCTACTTATTCCTCTTATGTCTACATTTGCCTTAATGTAATTTTAGTAAATATATATATATATATTATATTATGATATAAAATTTATAATTATTATATCATAAATGTAGCATATTATCACATTATTTTAATTCTTTACCTAATTTTATTTAAAACAAAAACTAATAATTCTTATATATAGATATATAATAGCTAGCAACATAGAGAGAGAGAAAGGACCCTAAGATTGGATCACTTCATCTTCATTATAAAGTAATTTGTTCTTATTTTAAATCAAAATAAAATGCTACTATGCAGATACAAAAGATTTTTTATCCTATGAATATGTTATTTTTTTTTAGAGATAAATTATTTTTAATTTAAAATAATATCATCAACCACGTGAAAATTTGCGACATAAAACAATTACCTAATTCATGAAACTTTTCAGTGTCAAAGTAATTATTACATCCTCTGCGATTTCGCTTTGCTATTCAAACACACTTCATGACTCATGATATAATTTTTATTCATATTAAATAAATATTTTGAAAAGACGTTAGGACATATTATATAAATTATTTTATAATTTAACAAACTAGTACAATATATATTACCATATATATATATAATATATATATAATAATATAAATATAATATATATTAATATAATAATATATTATAATATAATTAAAATTTTTATATATATAATTATTATTAATATCTATATATATATTTATATAATATTAATATTATATAATCAGAATTATAGGATTGGATCCATACATCTTTAATTGATGACCGAGAGATGTTAATATATATATAAATACACTATAAATAGAATAGATAAAAAAATATAAAACTAGATTTAATTTATATTTTTTAGAATACTAAAGAGTTATTATAATTATATGATTGCACTGCTAGTCAATAAAAATACATATATATTATGTCAATAATGTGTACTAAATATATAATTATATATATATTATTATAATTATTATATCATTAATTAATATATATTATTAATATATAAAATTATATATATATTATATTAATATAATTATAATATATATATAGATATATTTATATATATATATATTAATATTATTATTAATTAATACAGCACGGAACGTGGCACATATGAATATCAAGAAAGTAAATGCATGTAGAAGAGCTTGTAAAAGCGGATCTCGTTTAATCGTTGATTTGAATATTTGTATTATAACCTAGTGCTGCAACCATAGGTCATTCTTTGTAACGACATCCTTCTTGTAAATTCCATCATTCCGAGCACTTTGCACAGTATAAATGAATATAATGTTTCCAAATTCTACTCAACCATAATCAAATTGCACCGTCGGAACAAATCGCCGAATATTGTGCTTACGACGTCAATCACCAAATTTATGTCGCTGAACCCCCTATTTCTGATATTATATGATAAAAGCTATTATATATCTAGTTAAAATTCATAATTAAAATAATAAGATATGGCAAAAAATTTAAGTTATTTCTGTTATTTTGAATAATTAAAATTAAGTATAGTGGCCTCATATATAGGGAAACTTACTTTAAATATAGTGTATTATTTTTATTATAATATAATTATTATATATATTAATAATATATAAAATATAAGATATTATATAATAATTTTATATATATATATATTATATATATATATATATATTTAATTATAATATATATTATATTTTAAATAAATGATATAATATTATTATTTAATTATATAATAATTAAATCTTTATTATTATAGTATAATGAGTTAATCTCACAAAATAACATTCTCAGAGTTGGGCACTAAATATATTAAGTGTATTTGTATATAATTAATGTAACCAAATCTCCATTGAGGATATTGGAGTGTATAGATATAATATTATTAATTAAATTAGAGTGTTGAGGTTTATATTATCTAATAGAGGAGTATGGTTGAGTAATAATTATAATTAATGTTATATATATATAGTTAAGAATGAGGTTATTAATTATATATAGAAATATGTTAAAAAATAAAACTATATAGAATATTAGTGATTATAAAAACCCATAAAATTAATGGACTTAATCTAATATGTATAATTATCTACAATACTACTATTAAATGTATAGAATAACAAAATTATGTAGTATATAGAAAGTAAATAATGATTAGGTGTATATGTCGTACCTGCTACCCGTTAGGTTCTCATTAAGTATACTTTTATATCTCAAAAATACAAAATTATTAATTCAGGTACTATAATTATTGAATTTTCAGTTGGTGCACACTGAGTGAACTTCAACATTCGCCATTTATTTTAAAGAGTGCTCTAATTCTAAGTCTAGTGGTAATAATATAGTAGATAGAACTTTTCAATAATAGCAAAAACCTCATAACAATTTCTCAAACCTCAGGAGGAGAAAAAAGTCACTCCATGATATGTTTGACAATACCTTTATAAATATTGTGAAACAAATAACATATGATATCTAATGGTGATATTATTCTATTTAAATAGTGATATAAATAATAAGCAAATTAAATAATTGAATTAAATACTCAAATAAAATTATACTAGTTTCGTTTGGCATCCCATCATTTTATTTGAACAGAGTAATTATTATAGGGTTATTGAGGTGAGAGTAAGAGAGGAA
>JABUQX010114796.1:0-2500 GCA_015478945.1 Trachelipus rathkii
AGAGATATATATAGTACTTTGTGTAGGTAGTAATTATAAGTATATTATATATATTAGTTATTCATAGCCTAGGTTACGGTTAGGTAGGCTAGGTTTAGGTTTAGGTTACGTACCTAACCTAACCTAACAGACCTAAAGCTAACTAACCTAACCTAACCTAAACTAACCTAACCTAAGCTATGAACAACATATTATTATATATATATATATATATATATATATATATATATATATTATATATATATAATATATTATGATATATATTATAGTATATAGAGGAGAGAGAGAGAGAGAGAGAGAGCAATACGTCTAGACTCGTAAAAATGCCTTCGCCACAAGTGACTCCAACGACCCTCGACGCCAACACTGGACTCAACACCTCGGAATACCTAGCCACCTCTGTTTGTTTACAGTACAGAATTGCAAATATGCCATATATATATATATATATGTATATATATATATATATATATATATATATATATATATAATATATATATATATATTAAGATATTTAGATATAGAATACAATTCTCCAAATTATTATATGTTGCATTTATAAATTACAGTAAATATAGGTATACTGGGTTAAAGGCAGATGATTGCTGGTACAAAATTATTTTAAGTGGAGGGGATGTGTTTTGATGGAATCATGAAGGAATCAAATAGGAGATACTAAAGGTTAAAAAGTTAATAAAAATTATTAAATTTATAAGAATTATGTTTAAGTGAAATCTATGAGCTGTGTTTGCGCGCGCTAGATGTTGATTGATTTTGCGCGATACGTGTGTTCAGATAGATTTTTTTATAAAATAGTTTACAAAATTTTTACAATATTGTACAGATGTTTTACAATATGTTCCAGCATAGGAGACGCAAGAGCTCATGATTTTATTTAAAAACTTATAAGTTAATAATTTTTATTATCTTTATCTTTAGTATCTTCTATTTTTGATTCTCATATTATTTCATCAAAACAAGGCCCTCCTAACATTATATTTATATATAATATATGAGTATATTATAATATAAGAAGTGAGTGCTATATATATAGTATATATTATATATATAGTATATATATATATATATATATATATATATATTATATATGATATATATATTATCTAATATATAGTATATAATATATTTTATAATATATAGGACCTGTTATGTTTTACGACTCCGTCAGTTTTGATTTTTGTTTTTTTTGTTATATTATTTTTAGTATATGATCCTAACAGTCAATTTTAAGGGGTGACGGACATGATCCAAAAATATATAGGACAGTTACGTTTTACGAATCCGTCAGTTTTAAATTTTTTTTTTTTTTTTTTTTTTTACTAAAGGAATACCAGGTAAACTGCAAAGATGGCAGAAGTCGGGTCTCCTCTCGGCCTTGCGGGGGAACGACAGGGTAGGACTATTTCCCCCCCCCTCCAGGGGAGGGTCTCCGGAACCCTCTCTTTGGTATTTGGGGTGTCGCGGGGTTCCTCCGCCCTCCTTCGGGGTATGGAAAACGTTCCTCCCCTCTGTCGCCGTCGGCTCGAGAAGCTGCCCTAGAATTTTTTTTTTATAAATTTTTTTTTTAATTATTTATTATTTTTACATTTTTGTAATAATGCTTTACACGCTGATTTCCAATATATATTGTTTTTTTTCTGTAAGGTGTCGTACTTTTCGAATGATTTCATTTATGAAAAAAGATTTTTTTGTTTCTTTGTTTTTACATTTTTGTAATAAGCTTTATAGCGCTGATTTCAAATATGTAATTTGGTTTTCTGTAAGTGTCGTACTTTGCGAGATATTGTTCATTTCTTAAAATTTTATTGATATAAATGTGATTTTTTAAACAGCTAATTATTTAAAATATTCGAACTTTTTTGAATCATGTCTCATAACGCACTGAAATTATTGGTTAGTATGATTACTAGAATATGTTAAAAAAATAAAAAAAATGCAAAATAAGGAGTCTAAAAACATAACAGGGCCTATAATATATAATATATATATTATATATAGTAATATTATATATATATATATATATATATATATATATATATACGTATATATATATATATATATATTAGTATATATATATATATATATAAATATATATATTTATATATATATTATATATACTAATATTTGATTAAATGTATAGGTGCATATAGTACAATATATATATATATATAATATATATATATATATATATATATTATATATATAGTATATATATATATTATATTATTATATATATATATATATATATATATATATATAATATAGTGATAACTTGGTTTAAAACTACAAATTCATATGCTCATAAACTACAATAAATACCGGGAAAAGGGAATACATTGTTTGAATCGCTGGTAAATTTTAGTGGCGGAAAAATGTAAAAAAAAAAAAAAAAAAAAGACAATCAAAAATTTTTTTATATCTTCAAAACTACAATAGCTACAGCGAAAAGAATACATTTTTGGAATCGTGGTAAAATAAT
>JABUQX010114796.1:7500-20704 GCA_015478945.1 Trachelipus rathkii
AAGTTTTTGGGCAATTTATGAAACACGGTATTTTATAGATGGGTTTAATATTTTTGCTTTTGTTTTTCAATGGATTGTGTTTGTTGGGGTGTTAGTGATGTTTTTTTGTATTATTTGCTTTAAGTTTATTTGAAAGTGGGTAGGGGACAGGGAGGTAAGTGATGTTGTCTTGAACTCTAGGATTGCGTTGCGTTTTTTTTTTTTTTGTTTCGAGCCTCCGTTCCGTTTGGGCGTTAAGTAAATTTTACATATATATACTATATATATATATATATATATATATATATATATATATATATATATATATATATATATATATATATATATTTTATTATATATATATATATATATATATTATATATATATATTTATATATATATATTTATATAACTCCTAACAAATTTTTGAGAGAGAGAGAGAGAGAGAGAGAGAGAGAGAGAGAGAGAGAGAGAGAGAGAGAGAGAGAGAGAGAGAGAGAGAGAGAGAGAGAGAGAGAGAGAGGAGTATATATATATATATATATATATATATATTATTATATATATATTATATATATATATATATATATATATATATATATATATATATATATATATATATATATATATATATATATTCTACCATCCATTGTTAGGCTCTGCCTGTCAAGTGCTATTCCACCATGTATCCGAGGAACAGCATTGTCTCAATAGCAAATGTATCAAATGCGTTGGATTAGGTCTGGCAACACAATTTGGCCTACTTCATGAATAAAGTTCTATTTTTCGCATATTGAAAACTTAAATATTCACCTCTGTAATAATTATGTTTGCACAATAATGCATAACAAATATTCAACATTTTAATGGATAATTTAATAAATTATTCAACAAAACAATCTTAAAACAATAACAAAAGATTAATTATGAACCTACTCCTGCCGAACCAAAATACGAATGAATTTATTTAAATAAATTTACTTTCATATGATTGGTTAACAACGAATGGCTATATACACATGATTGGCTAAAATATTGAAATAGGGTTTTTCATGGGTTTATGACGTTTTATGACGAATTTTTGTGAATTAATATTCAATTAAATTTTTTAAATTAAATTTAGATTTATTCATAAACTAAATTTAACTTTAAAATAATCATAAAAATATATTTAATGAAAAAAAAATACAACATTTTGTAAATTAATGAAGGATAAAAAAATTAAATTGTTTTTGTTCGAACTTTTGCTTGCAAAGCCTATTTTGGGGTGTTAATACATTTTTGTTATAAGCCACATATCTACTTATAAATGATCTATGATTATATATATATATATATTATATTATATATATATATATTATATATATATATATATATATATATATATATATAATATATATATATATATATATATATATAAATAAAGTTATGTAGATACAATTATATAATATAGTCATAATCCAATAAAAAACGAAGTATGAGAGATGATATAATTGTCCATTGATAGCAAATGCCCAGTGGCAATTTATCCTATTTCGATCTTTACTATACAAAGCGAGAATTTCCGTCTTGAGCCTTTTCAGAAAAATACCTTTACCTTGGTTTTGAGCCTTTTCAGCAAAAGATCTCTTGATTTTGAGCATTTTCAGAAAAGATCTTTCTTGGTTTTGAGTCTTTTTAGAAAAAGATCTTTCTTGGTTTTGAGCCTTTTCAGAAAAAGACCTTTCTTGGAGTGCACGTTTAGTGAGGTTTTCTTTTTTTTTTTTTTTTTTTTTTTTTTTTTTTTTTTTTTTTATTACCTTTTACAGTTAACACCTCCGCTCACGGGCAGAGCCCTAATCTAGGAGGGGGGTGTGCTCAATTTTTGTCTGAGCAAGACGGAGTCAAGAAGAGAATAGCACACACACACGACCGACCAGTGACGAACCTGGGTCTCTCACTTAGTTGGGCGAGTGCTCTACCGCTGAGCTACCGGACGATATTTTGGTGCTTGATACATTCCTTCTTGACCTATAGTGAGGTAAATGTTAAAATCTTTAACAATCCAAATATGAATGCACAGATCAGATTTATTTACAATTATCGTAAAATTTTTAATAGATATCGATGAAATGTGTTACTCTACAAAGATTAGTAAGTATGGAACTATGGCTCACGAACTTGCTCTGTAATGAGTTTGAAAATTCATTAAAAATATTGTAATTGCCTTGTCTTTTAATTTTACATTGATACTCACATGAGGCATTCTCACTTCTTCATTAACAGAAAGCAGAAGTTCTGTAGCAACTTTCAAATTGTTTGAAAATGTTTCATCGTTGTTTGCCTGAAAATCATTCAAAACAAACGCCACAATTTCAATATGATTAAGAGTAGCTGCGTCACTAATTATGGAGAATGCAATTTTGTACGTAATGGAATTGAGTGAAGGAGAATAAATTTATATTCATAAATAAATTTATAACAAATTGGCTTTTGATTATTTATAGAATTCAGAATATCTGAGATTTTTGAAGAATTTTAAATACCTTGAACCATTGAAGCTCCTTTAAAGCTTCAACAAATGTTTTAAAAATTTCACTAGATCGTAATATTCCATCGTAATTTTCCACCAACCTTGTTTCGCTCATTCGTGTGAGTTTTGTCCATTTTGTGTCAGGGAAGTTCTTTTCTATTTTTCTTTATATTAAAATAGTAGTCCGATTTGGGAAACTAAAATAGTACCTAGTTGCATTCGATGTGACATAAAATTTCTAATGTCTTGTACTTCACATGAATTTGAACAACAATGAACATATAACGCCGATGGATATTTTTGACAGCTTAAACATCTCTAACTTTTCTTAATTACTTCTGCACCATCATATCATTGTCCAATCAGAAAGTCAATATTTATTTCAACGTTCGTAGCATAGACTAAGCTAGGGATTCTCCTTTGATTAATGCCTTCAACAGCCACTTAATTTAGAAGAATTGCAAACATAAGAATGCATTGACATCGGTGATGACAATTCTTCTTTACACCGCCATCACTTGAATCACAATCATAGAATACATTTAAACAATTCAGAATTAATTTTTAAAGAAGAATATCTAAATAAAAGAAAATTTCTTAGAATAAGTTTTTATTAGAAATATAAACAATTTTAATATTAATAAAAATTTGACAATAGAAAATTTTGTTAACTGTAATTTTAAGAAATACTGGTTTGGATTGTTTTTTACGTAGAATGAATGCGGTGACTAAAGTCAACTTTTATGTTGTCAACTTTTCTTGTCAACTTTATGTTGTCAAGTTTCAAATTGTCACTTACTCTACATTTTTATTCTTTGCCTGAACATGGATTTACGGATGTGCCTCCAAAATCAAACAATTTTAATAAAGTTTTATTATTATACTACTTTCACTCCACGTTAAATTTGCAATATTTACCATCACAGTTATAGAGTTCTCTCTCTCTCTCTCTCTCTCTCCGTATATATATATTATATATAGGAAATATATACTATATAATATATAATATTATATATATATACTAATAATAATATTATATATACTATGGATTATTTATAAATATATATAGTACACATATATAATATATTATATTATATATTATATATATATATAATATATATTATATAAATCTACTGCGATATTACTATTACATTCATTTCGTTATCTACTTATATATTTATTATTTTATTGAAATTTATAAAAAAAATATATTTATTTAGTTAAATTAATGTTTTTTTTTTTCAAAAACAATTTAAATGAATTTTTTATTAAAGTATTAATATTATTATAAAAGGAAAAGTATATATTTTTAAAATTATTAAATAGAATTATATTAATTGATATTATATTATTATTGTTTTAAAATTATTATTGTTATTATTATTTTAATAATATAATTATCTATTATTATTATAGTATTTTATTCATTATATTAATTATTATTATTTTATCATTATATTATTATTATTATTTTTATTTTATCTTTCATTATTATTTTAATTATTATTTTATTAGATAATAACTAGCGTACAAATTGTCATATTTTTTGTGCTATTATATACTAATATATTAATATATTAACTCTATTATTTTATAGCAAAGTTACCAAGTAATTGTGTTAAGTACTGTATAGTTATTAATATATATATATATATATATATAACTTATTATATATATATATATATATATATATAAATGTCTAATATATAATATTTTAGATTAAAAAATACAGCTCTCTGCTATCTAATTTAATCAAGTAATCTACAACACAAAAAGTAAGATATTATTCATATATTATAGTTTATATATATTATTAATAGTAAATAGCTTATACGACTATTACTAATAGTATCTATATACTATATATACGTTACCAGTTATTTATATATTATATATTATATTATTATATAATATATTATTATAATATATTTAATATCTTATAATATCATCTATAATATTAATAAATAATATATATATACTATAAAGATATATATGAATAATAGTATATATATGGGGCGGAACGACATGATATCCTAGTGATGAGTAGTGGACGTTTGGATAGGAATTATCCGCGGAGATATTATGTCTATATCCATCATTAGCAAAGCACGGATTAATTATATGTAGTTATTGGTGTTACTGAGCCGCGTGGAGAAAGAGTGGTAAACAAAGCCCGGAAGAATAAAATTTTTCTTCTGTGGCGTGTTCCAGTGTGAAAGCACGAAAAAAGCAACCACATACATATTATAATAAGTATACTTGACTTATATAATATACTATATATATATATATATATATTTTTTAATGCCATATATATATTATTACTTTCTATAATAAATAAGAAGATCATAAATATATATACCTAACTGGATATAACTCATAATACTTATTATAGTACTCTCGATGATCAAAATAGATATAATATATTATATATAGCATACCCTATCATTAATATATTATATTGACACTCGAACCTAAGTCTGTGATATATAAATTAGTATTATATTAATATATAATTATTATTTAGCTTAATTACTATATATATTATAGTAATATATAATATATATTATATATATAAATATAAATATATAAAGTATATAATATATATATATATAAATATATATATATATACCATATATATATATACTCATAATAATATACTTTACATATACATAGCTATAGTGGTAATGCATCTTTACTAATAAAAACATACCTATAGTATATATATAATATCGTATATATAATATATACTACGTGAGTATACCTATATATATCTATATATATATTATATATAGTTTTAACTATATATAATAGTCATATAGTATTATCATCAAGAGAACGACTTGTTTTTTTTATCTACATTGCTTAATGAAACATTTTCGTCATCTTTTAATAATTTATTCTATGAGATTTACATTTTTTCTTGCCTACCCTGTTTCGCATCAGGAAAGATATCCTAAGCTTTATTGCCACCCTGTAGTATGATATAAATTTAGTTTCTTAAATAAACTTTTCGAAGGAATCAGACACTCTGTCTTCTTGGATATTCAAAATATCTAGCTTGCCTTTAAGTCAGGTGATGACTTTCAAAGATTTAAAATGATTTACCTTCCAAAAAGGACAGTTTATTTTCCTTCCAAAAATGACAGTTTATTTTCTTTCCAAAAAGGACAGTTTATTTTTATTCCAAAAAGAAGCTTATTTTCCATCCATAAGGACAGTTTATTTTACTTCCAAAAAAAGACAGTTTATTTTCCTTCCAAAAAAGGACAGTTTATTTTCCTTCCAAAAAAGGACAGCTTATTTTCCTTCCAAAAAAAATACAGTTTATTTTCCTTCCAAAAAGGACATCCTTTCGAAAAGGACAGTTTATTTTCCTTCAAAAAGGACAGTTTATTTTCCTTCAAAAAAGGACAGTTTATATTTGTTTTATTAAATCCTAAAAATTTCCCCTTTCTCAAAATTGGACCTTTTGTGTTGACTGACAGTTTTATTGGCTTTATTAACAGAATAAAAAGAGATCTCTGTATAACCTAACCTAACGTATAAATCACATATTTTATTGTATATATATTTTATTGTATTATATATATATATATATATATATATAATATATATCCTATATATATATTATTATCCTATATCTATATATTATATGATTATTATATTATATATAATATATATATTATATATCTCATATATATATGGAGGAAAATAAATTGGAAAGATAACCTGATTCTCGTGTATTCAAGTCCCACTGTCGTGGAATCGATGGGATGTTGCGTGCTTCCAACCGCCGTGAGAAGCTGATCATGACGTGTGGAGGGAATACATGTCTTTGCAGAAATAATCTTTTCCAACCAAAAAACACGGACGGATAACATATATATATATATAAATAATATTAATATATATATATATATATTATATATATATAATAAACTATATATATTATAATATTATAGTAATATAATATATATAGTATATTATAATATATTGATGTATAAAATACAACACAAGGCTTATACTATATATATATTATATTGTTAGTTATATATATAATATATAATATATATATATATATATATATGGATAAACGGTTGTGCGATGTATGTAGGTGCGAACAACCAAAGCAATTCACGATCCCTAACTGCATCATTATTTAACTGAGAAACTTACTCGAGAAGAGAAAGGTTGCTATGTGTACTGTACATGTATAGTTCTACACATGATCATTTTGTCAGTTACGAATGCGCGCTCGCGAGTGTGTGTGTTTGTTGATGTGTGTGTGTGTGTGTGAGTTGACGCGTTCTCGCGCGCCATCTAGAAAGGAATGAGGATCAATTATTGAAAGCAATTAAACAAATAGCTAAATATCTTGAACAAAAGCGTAGCGGCAATCTCAGAATACGAAGGGAAGAGTCTTGGAGAGAGACTTGGACAGGCCTGGAGATAGATAGATAAGGATATAACCCAAGATAGAGAGATAGATAGATAGATAGATAGATAGATAGATAGATAGATAGATAGATAGATAGATAGATAGCTGAGGAAATAGATAGAAGATATCTGAGGAAATAGATAGATAGATAGATAGATAGATAGATAGATAACTGAGTACTGAGGTTGAGGGTAGAGAGTTACTTTGATTTGGGGGCTTAATAGGATTAAATAGATAGATTAGATAGATAGATAGACTAGCATAGTATAGTTAGATAGAAAATATAGTAGACTCAGGACTCCAACTCCAGATGGACGAGATAAATTAAAGCAAAATAGATAAGATAGATAGAATAGATAAGATAGATAGATAGATAGATAGATAGGGATAGATATGGTAACCCTGAGGATTATTAGTGTTGGTTCGAAATAGGTGAGTAGAGATAGATAGATAGTGAATAGATGATAGAAGTAAGATAGATGATAGAGTGAGATAACTAGGGACAGTGATGCGACAGTTCGACGGTTACAAATAGATTAGAGATTAGAGAGATAGTATGATAGATAGATTAGATAGATAGATAGATTAGATAAGATAGACAGACAGATTAGATAGCTATTAAAAGGCAATGAGTAAATGAAACTGGAAGCGAATAAATTATTTAATTTAATAATGTCGAATCCATAAAATAAAAAGATAATTTTGACATTATATACGGTAATGGCATTAAATATGTCTAAGTAGGTCTTAAATCGGTGAGGAAGCAGAAGAAATTAATAGATCTTGAAGACTTACATGGTCAGTTTTCCGTGTACCGAAGTATATATATGATTTTTTTGTTCACTCCTCGCTCTAAAGGTTCTGCTTTCAAAATCACACAGAAAGCCCACAGCAAGTGTATAAGCAACGAATAACTCAACAACAAAAATGAGCAGTGATGTATACACCAACAATTCAAAGAAAAAAAACAAAAACAAACCATGCAACAGATCTAAAAACAATTCGCCTAAACCACACAACAAACAAGACCAACAACCAACAACAACCTAAACAACAACAACTAAGCGAATCAACAACAACAACTAGTGAGCAAGCAAAACAAATAAAAACTTAAAACACAAAATATCACAAGACAACAACAACAACTAAACAAACAACAACAACAACAAGCGACTTAACAACAACGAAACAACAATAACAACAAACTAAACAACAACAACAACAACAATAACTAAACATAAAAAAAAGAACAGATCACAATAAATCAAAATATCTAAAATCAAGGATCCAAAGATTTGAAATACGTGGCAAAAATTAATCGACCATCTGATAATTCCCATACACATTCACTTTCCTACATAAGCCACCTCGCACTCTATAACACAACTAAACAACAACAACACTACAAAACTACAATCTTAAACAATAATGATAAACAAAAAAACACAACCTAATATTCATATATATGCCTCACCACACTACCCCAACAACTATAAACCAAATCTTTCCCACTTCTCAAACCTCCCAAATTTAATAATAGGAGGTGACTTCAACGCTCACCATCCATCATGGTACAACGGCCAATAAATATAAATATACAAACAATAATCAACTTATAGCAACAAACTTAGAACGAGACAACGACACAACTAAGCTAACAACAACAACTATCAAGCCTAATACAACAACAAAATCTTACAACTTTTATAGTGCGCAGCTGAACAACGAACAACAACAAATAAACAATACAACAAGGCTATAGAAAAGAAGAGAGAAATCACAACAACAACAACAATGTAAATCGCAAGACATGCAATATTTTTTCTTATTAAATTAGAGCTAAAAGAGAAAAGGAGCAATTCGGCACAGAATCCAATTATCTCTATGATAATTATTTTGGGCTTCCTTACTTTTAATATCATTTTTGTAAACAGACAACTAAAAATACAATTACACCACACACACACACACACACACACATTATATTATACATATATATATATATATATATATATATTTATATAGTTATATATATATATATAGTATATATATATATATATATTAGTAGTAGCAGATTATATTACTATATATTATATATTTATTATTAGTTGTTATTATTCATTGTTATTTATTTTATATTTATTATTATTATTATTATATTATATTATAGTTGATATTCATGGTATTTAATACTATTATTATTTATTATAATTATTATTCATCGATTATTATTATTTATTTATTATTCTTATTATTATTATTTATCATTATTATTATCATTGATGGTTTATTATTATTATTATTTTTGTATTATCTATTATTAGATGTATTAATTGATTATTATCATTTTTATTCATAAAATATCACCTCCACCCAACCTACTACTCCAGAATTTGGCATTAGGGAATGGTTCAAATATTATTTTGAACCTCCTACACAGTAGGTCTTGCGTCAGGGGGAAATTGAATTTATATGTTTTCCTTAACCAAGTGAATTAAATTTGCAAGCCGCAAGATAGATTATTCTAGTGTCGTTGATAGCGCAAGCCCCCTGCTTTCGGCTTCATTGCGCATTTGGGAATCCTGTAGCCCCGGGCCCCCCAAACCCCCTCCCCCCGGTGAACGTGTTTTTGGAATTCATAATGGGCGGAACCTTTGTCTCGTGCTTTGCTACGCAAGAGTAGATTAGAGAGGAGATGTCGCAATATGCTGATGCTTGGCAACCGCAAACTCAATGCGATGGGATTAGAGAAGAGAGAGATGAGATAGAAGATAATAGAAATGATACGAGATAGAGTGCGGATTTATAGCGTACCGAAATGATGAGGGGAGAGAAGATTTTCGAGAGAGATTAAGCACCAGAGATCAGAGAGGAAATTGGAAAGACGAGGTATCGAGAATGAGAGAGAAGAATGAACATATCTGAATGAAGATTTTGATGTTGACAGATGAGAAGAAGCACGCAGAATTTTCTTTTGAATTAATAATCTAAATTATAGATCCATCAAGTCATAGTGTGTAGTGCTGGCAATAATGATTTTTGTTTTGGGCGGAAACAAAATAAAAAAAAAAAAAAAAAGTAAAGACCCAAAACAAAAAAAACAAAAAAAAAATATTAATTCAGCTGTGTGTGCTGTAGCTATTGAGATTAGTTTGTGATTTTCCTCGTGCACGTAAATGGGTATAATAAATATTACAGAATAAAATCTTGCTTACTGGCGACAGTTTTTGTCCCCCTCTGCGTCATACTCGTTTTGAGTAGTACTTATTATATATATTATATATATATAGTACTATATATATATTATTATAATATATAGTATATATATACTATAAATAATCTTAATATATATTATTAATTTTTAGATATATTTATATATAATAAATATAGTATTTATTTTATTAGTATATTATACCTCATATTTACCCTATATTCATACTATATCTCATTCCCTATTCGTGTACTATGATCGGTTGGTTGATAAGTATTCCGATCTCCTTAACTTCTCCTACCCAAACCCGGGAAGAAATAATAATACTTTGATAGTAGGCTTCCTAAGCGCCAAACTCAGACATAAGCAGGTATGCGCCAAAGCACTTTGGAGCAATTTGTTGGCTTGGCGTTACGCAGGTGCTCTGAGTTTTTTATGGACTTTCCAACAACAAGTCAGGTCACTTTGACCAGACTCGCTTTATCCAGCATGAAAGTGGAAATGGTCCTAAAAGATGTATTACGTTGTAGTGTTCTTGGAAAGGCGGGAAGTTTTATTTGTCTTACTGAAGTGAGACGATTCCGGAATGTGTTGAAAGTCAACGAATTACTGTAACAAAGTTTGCCTAGGTAGCTTGGTTCGTCATTACGCAGTAATGGAAGCTTAATTTTACTGAGAACTTCCTCTAATAATAAATCTAAAGGCTTTGTTTGATTGAGACATGCTGCAGATATAGCGGCTACTATAGAAGGCGCTCGAGAGTGGTTGCCCAAATCAGGTAATTATGACCTTGATTCAACTACCGGTTGGGGCAAAAGATAATATGCTCAGATAACCAATGAATCGAACAACACTCTTGGCTGGGGACTTGTTAGGACACTCACTGGGGTACCTACTCCTTCGTGCGATAAATGTGCTCCTGCTCGAAATTTAACCTCCTCGTATTGCGCGTGGGACAGCGTCAGATGTCTTAATGAACAAGACTTCAAGAATTACACGTAGATGTGTAGCTTACGGGCAATGAAATCAGTGTCGGAAAATCACTAAACATATATAGAGAGCGTGAGAAGAGGAGAATAGAAAGAAAATGAAGTTCGCCCAATCCTAATGAAGCGAAGAAGAGGATGTGAGAGGAGCGAGCAGAAGACGGATAAATCTGACACGAGTAATAATGAGGCGATATAAGGGACGAAGCTATGTAGAGCTTAAGCATAAGCTGAAACCTTACCGAGATGAGAACCGACTATAGACTGCACCGATGCTCCGACGACGGCAGACCGATGTCGAACGCCGACTTTGTTAACTCTATTATATGCTGTCTTGAAACTTCGATAACTATCCATGTATTCTCGCAAGTTATTCATATACTTATATACACACCCACTATGCTCTAGGTGAACACAACGCCTCCGTATATACATTCTTCATACGACGTCAATATTTTATATACTATAAACATTTATTATCATAATTATGACAACTTCTTATATATATATATACTAATTAAATCAGTAATATGACAATTATTACGTATTATTTGAATATAAAATTAATAATGTAGTGAATTAATTATAATATACTATTAATATATATCTCAGTTATATTATATTCAATTAATATAGCAATAATATCTACTGATATAATAATAATGTCTATATTTAATGTAATTCCTATATATACCTAACCTAACGCTTCTATGATAGCCTTATACAGTATACCCTAACCTTGAATTCTATAACTCAGCATAAGCTACATGAGAGCCCACAATATTATATAAACATATATATATTACGATATATAAGATGACGAATTATGTGATATTAATAATTGATAGTACTGACCTATATGGTATACCACCTCTCCATATTATTAAGTCGACTATAGCACTTTAGTATACATACCTATACATTGTATGATGATGATCTAACATCTAAGTCACTAGTTCCCGTACTATAGTGAGATCTCGTAAATTTAATATCAGGTGAATGAGATTTTTCCTTCTTGATTAAACCATATAATAACATTCTATCCAGTAGAATATACCAATAATTAGCCTTTAAAAGCCTAAGACATAACAAGGTACCAAGCTTATTAGAGAGAGGCCTATATTTATTCTCACTAAACCAATAACTACTAAATATTAATACCTTAATAGGGTATATATATATATGAATTCTATAATAGTGGTAGCGTTAGCTTGTGATTATAGTATTAGATATTCATAATTAAGTATATATGACCTTAAATCCTGATCCTATAATTAAATATCCTATAGAAGCCTGTACTACTCAAATCTCAATGAGTGTTATTATTTTACATAACTTTAAGTGCATTACACCTCTTTTATTGTGCCTTGCATTCATTATTTATAAGGAATAACTATTTATTATAATAGTAATAAATTTACTTTTCACATAATTCTTTAATTTTAATTGAAATTTATGTATGTTCACACTACATCATTTTTTATGCTACTGTTGAAGGCTAACTATACCTCCAATAATTATATATCCTTTTGATATTATCTGTGCTCTTATTTGATTTGGTGAGTACTTTGTTGTTGCCATCATTAATCTAGTTTATATACTTAAAAGATATGCTCAAAGATTACTTAAAGAGAGAAACAAAAAAAAAACATGATCTCAATCATGTGAATTCAGATTTACATGTTCGCGCACTCTAAGGGAGCTATTTCAAACGTGAATGGCTTATGTTTATATGTTAGCGGGTTTGGCTATTGCAATTCCACGTTGGTATCCATTGTTATTTTATGTGAATTGAATCCATTAATTTTTTGTATGGGGTAATAAGGAAACAGAATACAGGATTTGTCTCCTTGATTGAATTAGTAGGTAATTTTAAAAAGATATATGCTGGTAGGTTTTCCTTGGAGAATTGAGAGATACCAATATTATAAACCATAGTGTGATCATGCAGAACATTAGAAAATTAAATATAAGCACTCTCCTCAATAACACAAGTTAAGAAAAGACACACTGGGATTGTATACTAATCAAGATTTTGGTCCCAGCATCAGTGTGCAACACACGATACCTATATCA
>JABUQX010114797.1:0-20000 GCA_015478945.1 Trachelipus rathkii
GAGAGATTGTATTTTGATAGATAGGCGCGTGTGTTTAATTGGAATGCTGAGTTCTGATGAACGTCTATTGGAATATTTTAGCTGTTTTTCGCCGAGTAATGGCCGTGGTGATATTTTTTTTTTTTAATTTTTTTTTTAATTTTTAGTTTAACTTTAAAGAATTTATTTTAATAATCGTAATAAAATTTTAATTTAACAGACACTAAACTTAAAAAAAATTAAATATAAATAAATATAGTATAAGATGATCATGATAAATAATTAAGATTTAAGGAATTAAGAAGAGAAAATAAATATCCCAATATGTGAATATTATTATTAGCAATTCCCGTCCAGGCTTTTTTGCAGCATCTGAAAAGTAGAGAGTACGTTATTTCGTGCCCCGAGAAATTAAGGATTACTTTAAATTTTTTTTTACGTTAATTTTAAAGTGTAGCAAATCGCTCCAAGCCTATAGGAAATGGGGGTCTTGCCGTAGTTTTTAAAAATTATTTTTGTTGGATATATCGAAATATTTTTTCCCCAATAGAAAATGAATTTTAAGGGAGACCAATAATTTAAAAAATAATATATATATAAGTAAATGGCGAAAAAAAATCGCTTAAGAAACGAAAATTATTTTGTAAATTCCGAGAAGTAATAATTAGTTATTTTGTTGCCCGTCGAAGCGTAAGTGGGGGATTTAGAGTTTTTAAGGTCGAATTATATTTTAAAGAATTGATATTCAGGTATTCACTTATCATTAATGTTTATGTTTTCTATTGTTTTATTTTTTTATTTCATATACAATTTACCCCGTGAACTTTTTTGTTTTTTTTTCCCTCAAAGATTATTCATACCCTTACAATTTAATTAAAGATATTGAATTGGGATCATCGAGGCCCGAGTTTTTAGGCGTCAGTATAATATAATGCGAAAAAACGAAAACGAAAAAATAATATATTCTCGCCCGAGGAAAAAATATGCTATAAGATTAAATGAAATGAGAGTAAAAAGGTTAGTTATTTTATAAACTTGTTAACAGGTAAGTGGGGACTTTTAACTTTTTTAGTAGATATTTATATTAAGAATTTGATATTCATATTACTTATCATTTATTGTTTTTTTAATTTTTTCCCCTTATTCTTGCCATCCATCTTCGTGACTTTTCCGGTTTTTTTCCTAAATAAGATAGTGAAGTTTTCGTAAAATTAACGAGAGATCCCTCGAGGGGATCAATCGAGGCGGGTTTCTTAGGCGTACTGATAATATAAGATGACGTTTTTCGATTACCTATAACGACTCCTGGACGATAACGGAAATATTTAGGGTGACTATGTTAGCGTAGTTAATATTATATGATTGTGAGTATATCCTGACCCCGTTTATAGTCAAGGATAAGTTCAACTTTGAAAAAAATTTGAATTTTGAAAGGTAGACTTTTTCAAGAGCGATTTTTTATTTAGACGTTTTGAGTTATAAACGGTTCGATGAAGCTCACTATTGAATATTATTAGCCTAACGACGTTGTAAAGTAAAAATGATTCTAAAGAAACGGTAGAGTCTTTATTTTGGGCTGATTACGAAACGTCCATGATATGACGTGGAGCAGGACGTTTCCGAGTAAATGGGCGTGTGCAATATTTTTTATTATTTTTTTTAATTTAGTTACTAAAAATTTTATCGTAGAAATTAAAGGAATTTAAGGGAGACTAACTATATAAAAATGAATATGAATAAATATAGTATAGGGTGTATGATAAATAATTAAGAATTTAGAAATTAAGAACGAATACAAAATAAATATCCCAATATTGATAATTATATTAGATTTCTACAGGCTATTTTGCGCACCATTCGAAAGGTAGAGAGTAAGTTATTTCGTGCCGCGAGTGAACCGTAGGAGATGTGACGTTTAAAAATAATGTTTATGTAGCGTTATTGTTTAGGAGTGTAAGCATATAGCTGAAGCCGATGATAGAGGAAGATGGGAGGTGTCTTAGTGTCGTAGTTTTTTATTATAATTAATTTTTGTTTCGTTACCTCTAAAATTATTTTTCATAGAAACTGAATTTAAGGGAGAAAAATTGAAAAAAATAAGTAATAAATTATAAAGTAAATAGCGTCGAAAATTAAATCCTAAGAAGCGAAAAGTTATTTTGTAACTAGAGTCCAAAACTTAAAGTTATTTTGTGCTCCGATCGAAGCGTAAGTGGGGACCTTTAAGAGTTCTTTTACGTCGATATTTATATTTTACAAGAATTGATATTCAGGTATCCATCCATTAATTTTTATTTTTTCTATGTTCTTAATTTTGCTTATTTTATATATTTTACCCGTGAACTTTTCGTTTTTTATGCTCAGATTCCGATAGTGAGTTTGTTATTACAGGAGAGATGCCTCGGAGGGGTATGAGGCGGTTTTATACGGCGTCCTATAATATAATGAGAAAAAACGAAAAAAACGAAATAATATATATATAAAGTACCTCGGAGGAAAAAAAATGCTAAGAAACGAAAATTTATTTTGTACATTCCGAGAGTAAAAGTTAGTTATTTATTCCCCGATAGAAGCGTAAGTGGGGCCTTACATTTTTTACGTAGATATTTATATTAAGAATTGATATTCAGGTTTTTTAGTCATTAATTGTTTTTTAATTTTTTCTTATTTTCCATCCATAAATTTTTATCGGTGAACTTTTCGTTTTTTTCCTAAAATACGATAGGAGTTTTTTCGTATTACGAAGAGATCTCGAGGGGATCAATCGGGCAGGGTTTCCTCTAATCGGGTCATATAATGAATGAATGACGTTTTCTCGATTACATGAAAGCTCGGCAGATCAACGGCAATTTTTTCAGGGTGAATATCGTTAGGTATTAATTATTTATTATTGTGAGTTTATTCCGAAACGATACGAAGTCAAAGAGAATACAAAAAATCTGACCAAAAAATTTCATTTTTTTTCGTCCACTTTTTATAGAGCGATTTTGATTTAGACCTTTATGATGTTTATAAGCGGTTCCGTATGAAAGTGCACTATTGAACTATTATTTACGCTTAAAGAGTGTAAAGCGTGTAAAAAATGAAGATTATTAGAAGTCGCGTAGGAAGGATCATTTATTGTATTTGGGTGTATTTTTAAGAATGAACGTTTCCATATATGAGCAGAAGGAGGTGTTCGCAGAAGGTATAGATGGTGGCGATACGTGCAATATGTTTGTTAATATTTTTTTAATTTTAGTACTACTCAAAAAATGTTATTTATGTAAGAATTTATTTTTTGAGCCACACATTTTAAAAGAAATATTTTATGCTTCTGGAAAAAAGTTATCGATAAATAAAATAGGAGATAATATGGGATAATGGATGGATTTATTTTAGAGGAAAATTAAGTGACGATTTATGAGAAATAAATATCGTGCAATATGATGATATGATTATTATTAGTAATTGCGTTACAGGGACTAATTGTCGCACGCATCTCCGAAGAAGTAAGAGGGAGTATAGTTATGTTGTGCCCGAGTGAGGACAAATAGGAGAGGTCATTTAAATTGGTTTTATGACGGATGTAATTATTGTTAGAGTATGATGTGGGTAGAAAAGTGTGCGCAGAGAGCACGATGATATAGGAGAAGGTAGACAGGTGGCTTTTGCTTTAGTTGTTGTTGTTGATGATTAGATTTGTTGTTTTAAGTTAAGTCTAAAGAATTAATGTTCACATAGAATGTGAAATTTATTGGGGGACTTAGTTAAAGAAATAAATATCTATAAAATAAATGTACAAGTCGAGCGGCTGAGAGAAAAAATTCTGTAGAATGCGAAGAAATTTATTTTGTATAAATCTCCCGAGAAGTAAAAAGTTACGGTATTTTGTGCCCCGATATATCGAAGCGTAAGTGGGGACCTTTAAGAGTTCTTTTACGATCGATATGTGTATTGTTAAGACAAAGAAATAGTTGTTTGGATCATTAAATTGTTTATTTTTTCTAGTGTTTTGATATTTTTCTTATTTTTCATGCATAATTTACCCGCGTGACCTTTTTGTTTATATGAGGTTCCTCAAAATACCGATAGTAGACGTTTGGTAATTACTAGAGCTAGACGAGTGCTCGGAGGGGATCATCGAGCGGGTTTCCTAATAACGGCGTCAGATTATAAGTAATATGGGTTAATGTAAGAAAGATTAAAAGGAGAAAAAACGTAATATATAGTGAGTTTAGATGATTGATAGAAGTACTCGCGAGGAAAAGTACGTCTTAAGAATAAATAGAATTAATTTTGTACTGATCGTGTTAGAGTCTGACCGAGAGTGGGAAAGAGAAGTTAGGTTTATTTGTCTAGATGCCGGATGAGACGTTAAGTGGGGATTTAACATTTTTTTACCGTAGATATTTATTTCGGATTATTGCTTATTTACTAAAAATATGTATCTTGTATATATATATATATTGGTTACTAGTATGTTTATATATGTATGTGTGTGATATATATGAAGAGTAGTTTGATATAGGAGGGGATAGGAGTTAATTCAAGAAATTGGTTGCAACGCTTAAGTTTCTAAGAAAATTTTATATGTATTGGAACAAACGCGCAGATTGTGAACTGTTTGAGTATATCTCATTGGCTATAGTATATGTGATATAATTTGAATGTTTTTCTAACTGTTGGGTGGATCATTTAGCTATGATAGGAAGAGGCAGATCGTACTGATAATAGAGCGTCTCATTGAGATAGATAGCGATTCTACTGAGTCTGTAATAGCGAACTCTCTCTCTTCACGCAGTTGTGAAAGTGAGTCAGAATATATGTGTGGCTGCTAGGGATACGGAATTAGGTGGTAGAGTAGTGATAGATGATCGAGTGCACACTCTAATAGTGGTGTTATACGATATGATATAGAGTTGCGTCGTGCTCACGCGAGTAGGGGAGAGTACGTGCAGCATAGTAGGAGAAATAATTGCGAGTGAAGGGCAGACTTTATGGAGAGGAGTGTGCTTGAATGATTAACACATAGATGAGGGATAGACGGTATGGGTATAGTGGATTTAATAACTTTTTGCGGTGATAATGCTGGTGGAGTGCCCTTGATAATTTAAGTTGTCCTGAAGTCACATTTTAGATTTAAAGAGAAAGTTTTCCGAATTTATAAAATAAGGGAGAAACTTGCTCATGCGATCAGTAAATGGACAGATATAGAGAGTAGATGAAGTGTAATGACGAGATTATGTCAAAGTGTCAGTATATACTAATCGTGAAGTGAAGTGTAAGGGCAAGTATCGCGGAAGTATATATGTATGTATTATTGCTTCTAGGAGGTGGCAGCTCAGTACACAATATATTGCGAGTTCTAGTACGGCAGCGATAATATAACATGGGATATATATTCCTGTGCGTCGACATTGGAATAGAGTATGGAGTCTCAGAGCAGTGCTCGTGGTGCTAGACACACTGCCTGACAACGGATGACTAAAGTGTTGCTTGTTGATGTAGAGTTCTCTGATTATAAGAAGGGAAGTGGGCCGCCTCGTAGACTAGTTTCAGAGGGGAGCTTCTAGCGAAGATAGAGTAGACTCTATTTTGCGTGCCATAGCGATGAATGAATGGAGAGTCTTGTATACTAGTAATAAAGTTTCTGACGCTGTGTAGATGTGCAGTGACTAAGTCCTCTATGAGAGTTATAGAAAAACTGGGTGGTGTGTATGTGTCGTGTTTTTATAATTAATTTTTGTTTAGTAACCTCTAAAAATTATTCCTACTCCTTATTGATAGAATGTCGGTAATTTAAGGGGATTAAGTAGCTATATGGACAGATAATATATTAGGACGTTTTGATGAATGACGGTATATGATAGATTCTTCGTGACGTGACCTAGGAAGTAGGACGAGGTCAGTATGGTTATAGATATATAGGTGGCGACGAGAATAAAGTTATAATATATGTTCCGAGAAAAGTAAAAAGATACGTTCTTTTTGTGCTCCGATAAATGAATGTAGGGACTTTAAAGAGTCTTTAGATATAGACTTATGTTAGATATTAGATATTCAAGTATACAAATATGATTATTTGTTTATTTTTCATAATTTTAAACTCAATATCAATGTGCATGATTCCTATTTTATTTTAGTTTGTTGTATCTTGATAGATACTCGTACTCGGACAGTAGTGAGATTACGAGGATATATCAGTATGCGATATGACGAGTGTGTGATGAGGAGATAGAGTGATATCGTGCACACGTAGTATATGATGTGATAGTATGAGTCATATAGCTGATGTTCATTTCATATATCATGATGCGTGCGTGTCGGGTATATGAGCGCGCGCCGACGTGGAGGAGATGTCTCTCGTGAAGTGATGTAGTGTATGTGGAGAGCTAGGCTATGTCATAGAGATATATGTATAGGTATGTATAGTGTGTAGATTTCTAGTGCACGACACTGTGTGTACGCGCTGCGTCGCTGACGCACTGATATATGCGTTCTCTTCTCTACTTCGTGCAGTATACTAGTGGATCTGTACAAAGAACAGGCATTTCAGTTCGTGCTTGAGTGTGATGTTGTTGAGAGATAGTGTGATAATATATATATATATATATATTCTATTGATATGTGTGTGTGATAGTGTGTAGATATCTATCTTGTGAGCTGTTATGATTTGTACGTTTTGATGTGGTGTGTTCGTCAAGTGACGAGAGACATCTCGTGCTGTGGAGTCAGAGCTCGTAAGTGAGTCTCGTGAGTAAAGTCTGTGAGTAAGTCTAATAGTGATGTCCGTGATCGTAAGTCTAGTGAGTGAAGGATACAGAAGGTGATGTGCACTATAATATACGGACGTTTTTCGATACAAGGCATAGCGATGATATAGGGAGTCATACGATAGTGTATATGCCTTACGCAGGTATCCACCGACAGAGTGTTGCTGATATCTCGTGGTCACTGTATCTCTGTCGGTAGATGTGAGAAGTGTCGTTTATAAAGAAAGGGGATGTAGATATGTTTGTGCTCTCGTGGTAGGAGTGTGTGGATAGTATAGTTATATATATACCGCTGTAGTGGTCTGTATGCTAGAGATACGCGCTATGTTGATGATAAGTCTATATCTATGATAGTGTGTAGTGGATATATATATTATATTTATGTGAGTGATACTCGGACGTAATTAGGAGATGTCGATGAGTGAGCTCTTGGATATATATCGTCAGTCAGTATAGCGATCCACTACGTAGATAGATGATGGTTCTGTTCTCTAGGAGTGTATCAGTGAGACGCTTCGTGAGACACAGCTGTGTCTCTAGGAGGAGTTGGAATGCATAGTAAGATGCGTATGATGGAGCGCAGAGCGTGTGTGGACGTGATTGCAACAGCGTGAGTATGAGTCAGCAGATGATGTATCTAGGTAGCGATGAGGTATATCGTAGTGTGATATGGAGATTCGTTCAGACTCATAGTATCTACTAGGTGAGCTGTAATCAGCTTATGTGTTGGTGTGATATAGTGTCTTGGAGATATGAGTGCGTATACACACACACTCTGTAGGTACTACGCAATGTGTGTGATGAGCAGTTGGATGATAGTCAGGCGCACTCTCTCATTGTAAATACATGTGTGGCTTGCACAGATGGAGAGAAGTTAGAGTAATTTCCGAAGAATAACGAGTGATGGAGTACTTAGTTTGTGGGTGCAGAGCATTTTGAGATGCGAGACCTTAATATACAGTGATACTACATATATTCTGTGTCTGTGTGAGAGTCTCGACAGAGGTCTATAGAGAGTGTCTATGTGCAGTGCATGCAGCTGATGGATTTGTGTGATGCGATCGACGCTGACGTGCGTCGCTAATTCGTAGTGTCAGTGTTACTTTATACGTATGAGCGAGATAGAGTATCTAGTAGAGATGGTGGTAGAGCTACACCCTCTATAACTACTTTAATCTTTTGCCGCTCCTAATTTATTAACGTGATAGCAAAACTTGCTCCAAGCAGACCATGGTGGAAACTGGGAAGGTCCGTGACGTAGTTTTATATAATCTACTTTTTTTTTTTAGTAAAATTTTATCTTTCACTAAAACTTTCCAAAATGTACAGAATACTAAATTACTTCAATATATATACCACTTAAACCACATTGAAGGTGTTTGTTGTAAAACCTCACATTGTTTGTCTTACGGAACATTTCGATAAGAAAATATACTGGTAAATGTATACATTTATTTTAGTATTAAATGATAAGCACAATTGAGTTTCGGTTATTTTGTGCCAACCGCTCGAAGTGTACGATGGGCCTTTAAGATTTTCTTTAAGTCGGATATCCTTATATATAAAGACTCTGATAATTCCTACGTATTAAAAAACAATATTTATTGTTTATTTTATATATATAGATATTATATAAATTTTTACTAATTTATCCTAAGTGTCTTAACCCGTAGAATTTGTATTATTTTTATCATAGATCAATATATATATAGTAAATTAAAGAGAACCATTTAATAGGTAGTGCTGGACCGGAGTTATCCTATAGAGAGTAACTATAACTAGATAGAAAGATATATATAAAATATATAGAATAACTTAGTGAAGATGAGCTTGATTAGGATTTAGTGTGTGTGAGGGTTATTCATCAGCGGTTTACGAGGGTTAGGGTGTCTATTGAGTGTATATATGTGCAATACTCTATATATGTGGCGTTGATCGTGAGATATATATGAGTGGATGTACGCTCGCGCTCTCTGGGGATATGGTATAGTAGCCGTATCGTCTCATATCTTTATACTATCTGATGTGAGTGACGATGAGAGCAGATGTTAGGAACATTGTATTCTCGTAGAGTGAGGTGTTAGGGAGAGAGTGGATGGGATAGTATTGTCGGAGCTATTGTTAGGAGAAGTTGTATTGGAGATTAGTGTGTGTTGGTAGCTCGATGTAGTACATTGATAGCGGTTGTCGTAGGTGTGAGGTCAGTGTCTTAGTGATGATGTGTGTTTAGTGTGTTTATAACTCGGTCTAGCGCGCGGAAAAGAATATCGTATAGGAAGAGCGGTAGTAAAATTTATTTCGCATAACACAAGCACGTGATCGGCTCGTGCAACGATAGAGTGTGTGAAGAGAGAGTAAGAGGTTTTTCGTGCCGCGGATGAACAGTAGGAGTGTATACGGAGTGATTAACTTATTTGATAATGTGTCTGATGTTAAGATTAGTTTCTGTTAGAGATAGATGCGGTGCAGCAGGATTTGTAGCGAGATACTACCTTAATAGTGAGGGATGTGCGGACAGAGTATGATAATTTATAGATGTGCTTCTGATGATAGTAATCGGTTGGTAGTAGAGGCGTTAGGGTGGTTGTTGGGTGTGAAGTGTTGGTGGATGCTGTGTATAAGAAAGTAGATGAGTGAGCTGTTATTCATGATAGAAGGTGAGTAAAAGACGAGGGTTAGGGAACTCATAAAACAATAAATAATCATAAATATATGACAAAGTATCACTTGCCTCGAAAAAAAATATAGACTTAAGAACGAACATTTAAATTATTGGTACCTACAACATACACCACAGAAGAGTAAAAAGTTACGTTATTTTGTTGCCGCGATCGGAAGCAGCTAATGGGGGACCTTTACGATTGTCTTTACCCGTGATATTTTATTTAGGGAGAATTGATATTCTTGTATTACATATCATTAATTGTTTATTTTTTATGTTTCTTATTTTTTCTTAATTTCATGCATAACTTTATCGTGAAATTTTCTGTTTTTCCTCAAATACGATGTGACAGTTTGTATTACGAGACGACTCTCGGAGGATCATCGAGCGGGTTTCTCTACGGGTCATATATGATATAATGAAGTTTCTCCGATCTATAAAAACGACTCGAACGATCAAATAGCGCAATATTTTCAGGGATGAATTCGTAAGCCGTATTAATTTTAATTAGTGGATGTTATTCTGTTACCGTTTATAAGTGTGATAAGTTTAAATTTGAAAAAAAAATTTAAATTTTTCCCGAGGTCACCTTTTTGAAGAAGCGATTTTGATTTAGACACTTTTTGAGTATAACGGTTCGATGAATAGTCACTATTGAACTATTATTAGCTTAAGACGTTCTTATTAGCCCCGTAAAAATGGATTTAAATGCGTAGATAGTCATGTGTGCGTCAGATATACTAGAGTTTTCCGGGTATGGTGCGTCGGCTAAATTTTTATTAGATTTTTTTTTGTATATTTAGTTATTCAGTGTTTAATTAATTATTATGCGTAGAATGGAATTTAGGGAGATAATTTTTATTAAAAAAATTTAATATAATTATATAGTATTAAAGATCGTGTTCTAACTGTGTGACGGCGTCAATTTTGTGGGGCAGCTTCTCCAGGGGTGACGCTAAAAGTTGAACATTTTCATAATTGTTTTCAGTTTTCATTTAAAGAATTTTAGATCGATTTGACTTTTCAACTTTGTTAAGAATAGAATAGGTAGTGTTATCTTATATATTTATATATTCAGTGAGACCATACTGGAATGTAATACACACTATAAGAATAGGAAATTATTGCAAATTTATATTAAGATAGACCATTTTATAATAGGAAGGACCTTCTTTAGAAGTAAAGGGTGATTGTGGCAATTGATTGTCAAGCGGAAGGGAATCGAAAAAGTTTGAGAACACTATATATGATCATAAAAATAAGGTAATTTAAGAATTTAAGAAAAATTAGCAGCATATTTTGAGACTCGCTGCATAAGTTTTTAGCTATTCTTTTAGACTTAGGATCGTATAATTTTTTTTTTTGTTTTCTGGGGAAAAAATTAGCTTTAAGGAACAAAAATGTTATTTTGCCATCTCCCGAAAGTAGAGAGTACGTTATTTCGTGCCCCGAGTGAGATTCTTCTAGGCCATGTAAGATTTTTTTTTACGTTTAATTGATGAAACTCAGAAAAGCGATTAGCCTATAGGTAAATGGGGGTGTGCGTAGTTTTTTTATAATTAATTTTTGTGATTAATTTAAAATGTATTTGCCATGAAATGATTTAGGAGAACTAAATTAAAATAATTATATTAGTATTTAGTATGATAATATATTATACGTAGTCACGTGGTCAAGTAAGGGTATATGTTATATATAATATTATATATATATAATAGTATACTATTATAATAATAGTGAGTATATTAATAGTATAAGTATATATATAATATTATAATAGTAATGTATATATATAGTTGATAGATTATAGTTATAATAGTTATATATATATATATTATATATGAAGTAACTTGCCTCGAAAAAAAAATCGTTAAGAAACGAAAATTTATTTTTGCACATCTCCGAGACAAAGACATACGTTTATTTGTGCCGATCGAATAGGAAGTGGGACTTTAATGATTTTCTTACGTGATATTTATTAGAAATTGATAGTCATGTTTCTTATATTATTGTATTATGTTTTTTATATGTTTTATTTTTCCTTCTTTTATATGACTTTATCCGTGAACTTTTTCGGATTTTCCTTAAAAAACGATGTGACGGTTTTCTTAATTACGTGAGACGATCTTCGAGGCGGATCAGATTGCGATAGGTGACTGGGTTCACTATAGGGTCAGTATATATAATAATGAGTTTTGTTATTGGTATAAAAACGACTCGAGATTGAATAACGCAATATATTTTAGGGAATGACTTCGTTCAGCGTATAATTATTGTTATAGTGACGTTTATGCTGTACCGTTTATAAGTCGAAGAGAGACTACAGTTAAAATGAAAAAATTTATTTCGGAGTGTAGAGGGGGGGGGGGGGAGGGGCGGGGGTGCAGTGTGAACTTTAAAGGGACATATAATTTTAGAACTTTGAGTTTAAACGGTGAAGACGATACTAGGAAGACTATGTCTTGAGGCACTTAACGACGTTTTAAGGTAAAGGATTCGATGACTGGAGTAGTCATTATTGGTCCTACAAAACTGTAAGAAAGACCAGAGTACGTTTCAGCTGAGATAATATGGGCGTCGGGTGCATGTATTTTTTATTATGTTTTTTTTATTTAGTTGATTTAGAATGATTAATTGGTAGTATGGTAATTAGGTTATAATATGATAAATATTAATATAATAAATAGATAGGGTATGGATACATTGGAAAATTTTTAGTCAAATTTAAAAGATATTAAGCAAGATAGTAGAAATAATGAGTCGTGAGGCAATGGATGTAAGGAACCTTACATTCCGTAATTAATTTTTTATTTTTTTGGTTTCTTTCGGGGAAAAAACTCGCGCTTAAGGAATGAAAAAATTATTTGGGATCCGCTTAGCTGATAGAGCGAGTACGTTGATTGTGTGCCCCGAGCGACCGTAGGGAGGGTACATTTAATATTTTTTTTTACGTATATTTTAAATGTGTATCTTGTGCCGCGATCGAAGCGTAAGTGGGTGACTCTAAGATTTTCTTTAACGTGCAGTGATATTTATAGAAAAGAAATTTTCTAGTGGTATATCAATTGATATCTGGTAATGTTTATTATCTTCTATATGTTTTAATCTGTTCGTTAATTTATCGAGTATAAGTACTTGAGATTTGGAGTATTTCAGACCAACTTCTAATACTAGTATATATAGTATTATAGTATTATTATAGGTTATATAATTATATATGATATAAGTATATATATAGTATATATATATATATTTATAGTATATATGATATAAATTATATATATTATATATATAATTATATATATTATAATATATTCAGATTTGTGATTTTGAGAATACTTTTTCAAGAAAATTTGGCGCTTCTCTAACCTGGATCTCGACCGATCGCGATAATAAACTTCAAAACATTTACGACCATGTAAAGCATGCTTTTACGATCCTTAATGAGGTAGTGAGTGAAGAAAATCTCTCATTATATACTGGAGATGAAGAAGCAAATCTTAAGGATAATATAACTGAAGTTGAAACGAATCTTAAAGAGTAATATAACGAGGTGTGCGAAGGTATAAACGATAGTCTGAAAAAATGTGAAAATTTGATGGACAAATTTTGAAAAACTTAGAAAATTAGAATGTATAATCAAATTGGCAAGTATGTGGCGAGAAAATGTATGTTAAACATATGAACCAAAACAGCATGTAAAAAAAAGCATATGCACGAATAGATTTTAGATAGACTTTTTTTTATAAATTGTTTATAATTATTTAGCATTTGAACAGCCATGAGATGTTCCAATGAATTTAGGCGTAGTCGCTACCTAAATAACGTAGGAAGTTCTTTGTTTTTTAATTTAGTTCGCCCTAAAAAAATTGATTATTAAAGAAATGTATTTAAGACGTGAATATTAATAAAATTCGGAATCGGCAGAACTACTTATTTCAGTTTCAAGAATTTTGCTAGTTTTATACGTTAATTTGTTTTTTCTATTCATATTACAGATTTAAAAGAAATCCCGCGGTCTTTTATAGGGTGTGGCTTCCGTGTAATAATTTTGTTTAGTTTAAAAATTAAAAAACTAAAATATTATAATTCTTTTTTATAAAATAGCAAAGGCTTTAATTCATTCTAATTCTATTAAAGGGGAGTTGATGGTGTTATAATATTTTACTCATTAGGAAGCGTAGCTTTATTCGTATTGCCTCGAATGTGTGCCTCCGCCCGGTAGTACTGCGGGGGAATTCAGATATCATGTTCAGAATATTTGTTTGTGAAGAGAAATAGCTAAAGTGTGATTTAATTCCTCTTTTTCTCACGTAACGACGAAGTGACAGATTTCCTTGAGAATGGAAAGAAATTTGAAGATTTGCCGATGAAGGCGAGTTCATTTGCGAAAAATGTTCCTTTTCAGGACGCGATTGATTGCGGATTAATAAGTGGATTATTTATGGAAAAACATGGTGAGGAGGGAGATAAATGTTTACTGCTTTTTCTATGTTTCACTTGGAAGAGGAGAGAGAAAAACCTCGCATCTATCAGACTTGTTAAAACTGTCGACCGAAAAGTTCGTCCAAGGCAACTGAATGATAGCGCTGACGATTGACCAAATATTATATGGTTCCGCGACAGTCAGGCCGGATGGCGTCCGCAGAGCGGTGCTAGAATTAGTTGAAGTATTAGAACGATGAGTACGACTACGAAGGCTTAAAATTCTTTTCATTTTTTTTAAGGAAATGAAAACTGGCTCGCCGTGACGGACTTAAGCCACACACCCTTTAGTTCGTATTGAGAAGTTAGAAATTGTGTAATATGGTATCAGCTCTCATTACGAAGAGGTACTCGAGATTGGTGAGAAATATTTCGATCCTATTTCCAAATTTAATCGAGCTAAGGCTAATATGCAAATGCGGCGGAAGGGTGTTAGAACAGACTGTTGCATTTGTAAGAAGCGAAAGGATTTCTCGTTTGAGCATGTAAGCTAAGCGACGTTTTGCTTAAGAAATAGAATATGGAGTTCTCTAGTTGCGTCAAAACAGTTGAGACATCGAGTTTTTCGAGTAATTGCAGGATGTTCTTTACTTCCGTTAGTTCATAAAGATAACCTGGCCTTACCTAGTTGTGGATATAAAACATCGAAGAAGTTATGGAAGTATCAACGTTATTTATTTACAAAAATTGGAGTTTCGTGTTAAACCATAAACATCCACTTACTGTATTTAGTAGCATCGTGTAAGGCTGAGTTGGCGCAAAACTGGGTGAAGTTTAGAAGATGTGATTTTCAGTTTTTTATGTAATAGTTAGTTAAATTTATCTACACCTACTAGTTTTGAAATTGGTACTCCTTTCTATGAAACATTTACGTAATGCTATAATAGCAGAAGTTCCAAAAAATTAATAATTTAGTTTGGGGGTGTGAATGAAACCAAGAGAAGTAATTAATGGGAATTAGTGAGCTACAGCAGCGACGTGAAATCACGCCCCTGGGGGAGAAGAGAAGAAGATGAATGAAGAAAAAGACAGTGGGATGCCTTATATAGGAATGGTTGGATTAAATTTTTTGATCTTTCCATTACTAAGATGTGGAAGAGGAGGAAATAAAATAGCATTCTGTCTCGATGTCGCAAAGGTAATTATGCGATTATGGAGACTTTTATGCTGTGATACACCGGGTAGTTTAAGATAAGGTGTAATTTTAGAAGTTAATTAAGTGTAGGAAAAAGATATGGAGAGAGAAAGTATTGGATTGTTGAGGATTACAGTATTTTTAGAACGAATCGAAGAGAATTAGAAAGGTATGGTTTTGAATTTGAAGTTACGCCAACGTTTGCCAGATTTAACGATCCTTCAAGAGAAAGCAAAGTGTAGATCCTTGTCTCGATTCTATTTTCCGGATGGTGCTCGTTGCTTGCGGAATGTCATACGCGAATCAACAGAGATTATTGATCCGTTAAAATTGTGGTTCATTGAAATATAATGTGGAGCCCTTTCGCATCTACTGATTAGAAATCAACATGCATTGGGGTTACGTAGATCGTATTTTAATGTGGGATAGTTCGAATGATAGTAAGAAATGATGAAAAAGCGGATTAAGTGAGAGTTACTTGATTAATTGGAACGAGTAGAAGATGTCGTTTATGCTTACGTGATATTAGTTGGGCCTCTCAAAGCAGGAAAGGTCGTTGTATTTTTAAGAATGGAAATTTTTTTGGTGCAAATTGTAAGTCGAATCTTTTGAAGATGTTATTGGTAATGAAAGAGGATATAATTATTTGAATGACACATAGTAAAAAATGTGTTAGATTGTGGAGTGAGTTTGCCATAATCGATGAAAGCAGTGATTCAACCAGTTATTCGGAAAAATTTAGTGAGATTGACGGCAGTGTTCGCAGGAAATTCCGTATTCGTTTGGATATAAAACGTATGATTTAGCAATATGGCCGACTTGAGTTCATTTTGATCGAATTGATGAGATACATACGGTGAAAGAGAGGACCGAATTCTTTAGAGTGAGTTTGGTTCAGATGATATCTATTTTCGTAACCCGCGTTCTTTTTTTAAGTTGTTAGAAAAATTTAGATCTAAAAAATCTTTCATTAGATTGAACCATTTCTATGTGAATTAATAATTCTAGAAAAAACAGGATTAACTTGATCGGAAAGAATTTGAGCATTAGTTGTGGCGCTGGCAGAAGTACATATAGAATAGAATATAATTTAAATATTTAGGATATATGTTGGATGAAAAGGGAACGGATGATGCAGAGTGTAGTAGGAAAGTTATGAATGGCAGGAAGGTGGCTAGTGCAATTAAATCGTTGGTGGATGTAAAGGGACTAAGTCTTGAGTGCGCTATTTTCTTACATGATGGTATGTAGTTACCTGTGTTAATATATATAGTAGTGAGACTATGGTCTGGAATAAGAAGTATAGATCTAAAGTACAATGTGTTCAGATGGACAATCTTAGGGGCGTGTTAGGTGAGAGAAGAATTGTTAAAAAATGAGGAATGAACGTATTAGGGAGTTGTGTGGTGTGGAAAAAGAAGTAAATGAAAGAATAAATGAAATTATATTGAGATGGTTTGATCAAGTGGAAAGGATGGATGATATTCGGTTGGTTAAGCGGATATAAAGTTTTGAGTGTGC
The DNA here is from genome assembly GCA_015478945.1 of Trachelipus rathkii. Taxonomy (NCBI): domain Eukaryota; kingdom Metazoa; phylum Arthropoda; class Malacostraca; order Isopoda; family Trachelipodidae; genus Trachelipus; species Trachelipus rathkii. The sequence goes on from JABUQX010114797.1 coordinate 16,538, forward strand.
CTCGAATCGACCGGCTGGGAGACCGAAGAAAAAGTGGATTAAGTCAGTAAAGGAATTCCTGGAGGAGAGGAATGTTAGTTTGGCAGAGGCGAAAAGAAAGGTACATAATAGGAGTAAATGGCGGAGTTTTGTGATGGGGTATGAACAACATTGAAAAATTTTCAACCTCTGTCTATAGAAAAGCAACTTTAACTCCCCAAGGCATGAATTTTTACAGTTTTACACCTTTAAAATACAAAAAAAGTGCCGTTCTTGCACTGATAAACAGTGCCTATAAAATTACCTCAGATTTCATTTCACTATATGAAGAGTTTCAGTTTCTGTTTACATTCTTTAAAAATAATTGTTTTCTACCCGATTTCTTTTTCAGGATCATTCATGACTACCTTCATAACATCTGTCAACCTAGACAACAAACCCTTACTGTTTCAAAAAAGTCCCTATTCTTTAAGTTTCCCTTTGTAGGATCTGTTTCGGTCTCTTTGAGGAGAGATCTGGAGCAGATTCTGAACCGTTTCTTTCCTCACATCTGTTTTAATCTTGTTTTGACAAACTCCCTTAGGATATGTTCTCTCTTTGGTTTCAAAGATAAGTTGCCTGTCATGTTCTGATCTGGTGTGGTTTATAAATACAGTTGTCCCCGCTGTGAGCGAGGCACCAATATAGGTTCCACCATGAGATTAGTCAGATCTAGGGTAGTCATTTGAACATTTCAAGATTTAGATTCCACTTCTCACTCTCCGTCTTTACTTATTCTTGAATCTTTATACATTAACAAACTCAAGACTATATTAAACAATAACATAACTTAACAATTACATGTCGCTTAATTTTTCTTTCACCTTTATCCACCTTCTAAACCAAGTATTTTTCCATCAACCAACAAATCCTTTTTTTGCTTTGCCTCCCGTAACTGTCTTCTGCTTATTCTCTTCCATTTACTTAGCTTCTAGTCTCCAAATCAGCTCAGAGTAAGGTAAATATGTCAAACATTAATTTCACTTTCAACTATGTATTATTCTTAATTTTAATTTTCACTTAAGTTATTATTATTATGATTATTATTATGTATGTATGTGTGTATGTGTGTGTGTGTGTGTGTGTGTGTGTATTATTATTATTATTATTATTATTATTATTATTATTATTATTATTATTATTATTATTATTATTATTAGATTTGATATTATTGTTAGGTTTATTATTATTATTATTATTATTATTATTATTATTATTATTATTATTATTATTATTATTATTATTGGGTTTATTATTGTGTGTGTGTGTGTGTGTGTATTATTATTGTATTATTATTATTGTGTGTGTGTGTGTGTGTGTGTGTGTGTGTGTGTGTGCTGTGTGTGTGTGTGTGTGTGTGTGTGTGTGTGTGTGTGTGTGTGTGTGTGTGTGTGTGTGTGTGTAAATAAATGGTATGATTATTATTTTTTGGAATATCATTATTGTTGTCATTCGAATTATTGTTATTAATATTATTTTTTATATTATTAGAATTTTATTTTTATTAAATACTTATTATGGTGTAGTGTATAATTTTAAGTGATCTTGTTTTTGTTTATTATTATTATTATTATTATTATTATTATTATTATTATTATTATTATTATTATTATTATTATTATTATTATTATTATTATTATTATTATTAGTAGTAGTAGTAGTAGTAGTAGTAGTAGTAGTAGTAGTAGTAGTAGTAGTAGTAGTAGTAGTATTAATAGTATTAGTAGTAGTAGTGGTAGTATTAATAGTATTAATATTATTATTATTTTTTTTATTTTCGAATTTTTGATGCGTCCAAGTTATTTTATTATTAAATAAAGTATTCTAATTTTAATGTTAAATTTTAATATTTTTTGACCTGATGATGGTCCCAGTTGGGGCCGAAACGTTGTCAATTTAATAAATGTTTAGATTTGCTCTCGCCATATGCTTTATCTTATATATATATATATATATATATATATATATATATATATATATATATATATATATATATATATATATATATATATATATATATATATATATATATATATATATATATATATATATATATATATATATATATATTAGGGTGGATCAAAATTTTATTTTGAAAAACAACGGTATGCACACACGTCAGTATCATGGTCTAATGTTATGGTTAAAATTTCAGGGTTGTGCGATCCCCCCTATCCCTCTCGCACAGACGCCACCTTTTTACTTTTTGGGGCATTAAAGAAAATATCAACCAATTTCACCCACTACTACATATCTGATTTTGATGAAAATTGGTGTATATGGTTATTTTACCTTGCAAAGCCAATGGTTCAAATAAAAATGTTCTGAGGCGAATACTTTTTGAGTTCTGGAGGCCAAAACATTTTTAGGGGGTTCTCCCCCTTTTAACTTCCCAGGCCCATAATTACTTTAATTATCAAAATAAATCAAACATATTATATATATTTGGAATCAGAAAGACTAGACGCATCTAGCGATGGTAATATTTTGATTCTTCAATGAACAGATAAAAAGTTCCCCCCATTTTAAAAATTCCCCATTCCGCCCCACCTCTTGGAAGGTGAAATCATATTTTTTTTTAGAGAATATATATATATATATATATATATATATATATATATATATATATATATATATATATATATATATATATATATATATATATATATATATATATATATATATATATATATATACTCTTTTGGTTTATATATTTATATATTTATTTTTATATATATATATATATATATATATATATATATATATATATATATATATATATATATATATATATATATATATATATATATATATATATATATATATATATATATATATATATATATATATATATATATATATATATATATATATATATATATATATATATATATTTATATATATATATATATATATATATATATATATATATATATATATATAAAAAATACAAATAAATATAAATATATATATATATATATATATATATATATATATATATATATATATATATATATATATATATATATATATATATATCTTTTAGATAAATAATAAAAAATTAAAATCAATAATGTCTACCAGAAGCAAATCATGCAATTTAATTTTTGGATTTCGATGTGAATTTCCGCCTTCGATGACTCCTTCAGAAGCAGATGTTGTAAGGCATTACCTATTTGTTATGAATAGAGAACAAGTACCTTCAAAAGGTTCGGTAACCGCTAAAGATGGTTATATAGAATTGTTACAAGGGACGTGGAAGCCATTTGGACAAAGTTTTCCTTTCCAACAATAACACATGAAGGAATAGTTTTAAGAATTCAAAGACTTATAGAATCAGCTTTGAAACTAAATAAGACTCCACAAAGCAGACAAAATGATGACTTCAAAGCTGTAGTAAAGTCATATGATAAGATGTTTGACATTTGCACATGCAACTGTTATG
>JABUQX010114798.1:0-37701 GCA_015478945.1 Trachelipus rathkii
TATATAAGAAAGAAGACAAAACTAGAAACATTTGTATGGATAATTAAATGATTAATATTTAAAAAAAATTATTATTTATTAAAACAATAGAATATCAAATACAATATGCAATGATGGAAAATTCACAATATAGAGCAGTTGCAAATTGATGTTATTAAAAGTAACTTCCTTGGGTTCAACGCAAATTTATCAGCTACTGTTTGAATAAAAATAATCATAATTGTCAAACACAAATTTTCTATGATTCTCATCATAGCCAGTCCGTTTAACCTGTCATCTTCCATAGTACTGCAGCCAAGTCTTGATCCTTCGCAGAGTACTGAAAGAGTGTTCTACTGTACTGTGGTGCATGGCTGGGAGAGTAGTATCATCAAGCTTTTTTCGTCGACGGAAAGAAAGGTTCGCCCCTTTAAGACTTGGAGAACAACAAGATTTTAGTTCTTCACACAACTCCGCTTCGTCCTTTCAAATTTTGCACCAAAGTTCAAGCTCTTTCTTCTATGCCTTCTAAGGGAAAAAATAAATGAAGCTGTCTTTCCTTTAACTCATCGATTGTTATGAGTAGCATGAGGAAAGGGTGTTGGATATGTCAATGCATAAGCAGGTGTATTTTCAGTAAAACCGTAATTCCAAAGAAGAGGCTATAGAATCCAGATACGGAGTTATTAAGGATCTTCTCCAGAACTCCGTGGGATTTGTTGCTGGATGGTTGTTGCGGTGCTGCTGCCTACCAAAAATCCGTGATATATTCAGATCAAGTCCCAGCGTTCGGCGATTTGATTAGCTTCTTTAACACTTCATCGGCGATTTTTCTTCATCTTTCCGATGGCTCCTAACCATTTCCACAATATGTTGAATGTTCTGAGAGGTTTTGACGATATCCAAGGTCTTGGATTGGAGAGCATTTACAACTGGCTCTAACATCACAGAGTACTTCGCGATCAATATCATAGCCATGATGAATGACGACTTACATGCCGCTGAATGCAACTGAAAAGCGCTTTTTCTTGTGGCTGTATTTCCTTCAATTGAAAGGATTTCTAATGCTTGCATCATTCGTACAAAGTGCTCCTTAAACACTCTGATGCACTTGTGTTGTTCAGACCATCTGGTCTGACATAGGCTTGGGATGTTTGGCATTAATTTTCTTCTCAAGACCGACTCGCGAAAAAACGTAATAATGTCCTTTACAGTCTCACAGTATTGCGGATTTTTGGTATTGTGTTCAAATCATTTACTACTAGAATTTGTTTGTGTGAAGAGCAATGAAAGAACAATGCTTTTGTATACTTTTTACGCAATATTGCTTGGACACCTCCTTCTTTAAGTTGTGACATCATAGAACAGCCATCGAAACCCAAGCCCACGCATTTCTCGGGATTCTGTTCTTCGGTCGTGACAAAATCGTCAATGGCTTTCGCAATGGTTTTTGCGTCAAGCGCTTTCAGTTCTACAAAGCCAATAAATTCCTCTTTGACTTCACCGGACTCTTTGTCGAAATAGCGCAACCCTATGGATAATTGTTCCTTTACAGAAATATCAGCGGTTTCATCTGCTAGTAAGCTATACGCGCACGCTTCCTTTACCTTATTAACGATGCTTTCCTTTATAGTAGTACCACATAGAGAAATGATCTCATTCTGAATCTGAACTGATTGGTATGTAGCATTTTTCTTCCCCTTTTCAAAATGGTTTTTCAATGACTGATCTCCGGCATCTTAAGCAGCACAAATCTTGCAACACTCCTCATCATGATGTTTACACCAGAAGTGGTAAATCGCGCGTACCAGAAAATGTCACACATGAAATTATTGAGGATAATAATTTTTTTAATTTCTTCTATGATTTTCTTAGAATCCTGGTTAATTTGGATGTCTACCGCTCTTGTAGGAACAATCTTGCAGCTTCAACAGCAGTTTTATGCCACTCTGTGTTTGTATGTCCCTTACAAACCGCATGAATATCTTTATATTTAGTGAAATGTCTTATTATTAAAGAGCCTAGGACTCCTCTGACCGAACTTTAATTTGGTGGAAATAAAATACAAAACTTGCAAACTGCTCCCTTTAGGCGCCTGGAGTATGTCAGCCAAGGTGAATATGTCTCCAACCATTCATAATTGAATTTCCTCTTTAAGTGGGTAGCATCTTCCAAAAAATTATAGGTCTTAGGTGGAATCCAACACTCTTTCAGTAACTGTTTCTTTTTCTCAGTCGAAATCATAGATGAATGTCCAACGTATCTACCAATGTCATTTTTGTGACTGTCATCTACTGAAACGCTAGCTCCGAAATCTGGACCCATATCTTGACTCGTCGAGGTGCTGTTCCTGGGTGTGGGTTCTTCATCATGCGAAATATGCGAAGTAGGAGGGATTGCCTCTTGTGTAGTCTTAGTTGACTTATTGGTATTTTCTTCGTTTTCACCGCTACCATTTCCATTTTTATCTGAGTTCTTCCTTTTCAAATTTACTGCAAACTATATATATATATATATATATATATATAAAAGAAAGAGGAGAGAGAGAGAGAGAGAGAGAGAGAGAGAGAGAGAGAGAAAGAGAGAGAAAGAGAGAGAGAGAGAGAGAGAGAGGACAGGGAGCCTGATGAAGGACAGGGAGGAAGGATGAAGATAGGTACCAAGGAATCTCCTAATATCCATGATCTGATGAAATTGAACTATAACTTTACACTGAGGCGGTGTTGAATTATAGAGTGGCGTCACGGAGTGATAATTTCAATGCTACTTTGAACCTTAAACACTTAACAACTGGTGTGCCGCGAGATCTGTCAGGGGTGCCGCGTGATTTTAATCTAATTGTAACATCTTTAAAAATTTTAATGAAATTACGTTTTCAATTTATTAGGCAAAAATTCTTTAATAAGGCTTTAACCTTCTGAACCTCCTCTCTCCTGAAAAGCAATTAAATATATATATATATATATATATATATATATATATATATATATATATATATATATATATATATATATATATATATATATATATATATATATATATATATATATATATATATATATATATATATATATATATATATATATATATATATATATATATATATATATATATATATATATAAAAATGTAAATCAAGAAAAAGGTGTGACAGGCGTAAGACAGTAAGATGCTCTATGTCTCTATGACCTCTATAAGTCTATGTCTATTGTTAATTTAAAACTGCTTTCCATTTTGTTTTAAAATTTGTGCTAGAAATGTTCTAAAATTTTCAAGAAATAGGAGAGCGAACTTATACCACCTACTTTAAGTGAGAGTAATTTGAACATTATCATTCCTGGATCTTCAACATCAAAAGAATTTCTTTTAAAGAAAAGAACGTATTTAGAGAGTTATTTGTCTTACGGATTTTTATGGAACAACGATGCAGATAATCCATGTCCCCTGTGCTTAGTGTGTGGTGAAATGCTAAGCCATGGTACCCAGCAAACTTAAGAGACATCTTGCTACGAATCACCCAGGTGTATCCCAGAAACCTGGCTCATATTTTTCAAGGCTATTAGAAAATCAAGAAAAGTTGGTAATAGAATGTTGAAGAGATTTACCACAAGTGACGCTTCTCTCGCAGCTTCATTTAAAGTTGCCGAACTGCTCGCCAAGAAAATGAAACCTCATACAGCTGGAGAGGATATCATTATCCCGGTGTGCAAAATTATCGTTGAAACCATACCAAAATTTCAAAGGTTCCTCTCTCAAACAATACTATTAGCCGTAGAATATCTGAAATGTCATTAAATATAAATGAACAAGTCACAGATAAAATAAAAACTCACCATAAATTTGCTTTACAAATAGATGAAAGTACTGATATTACTGCCAAAAATCAGCTTCTTGGATTCTGTAGATTTATTGACGGTAAATATATCGTGGAGCAGCTTTTGTTTTGCAAAGAGTTGGAAACAACTAGTACCGGCACCGATAATTTCGCTTCCGTCTCTTCCTATCTCAATAACCATGGTCTTTCATGGAACGACTGTTGTGAAATGTGTACTGATGGTGCACCATCAATGATAGGAAAGCATAAAGGATTTATTGCGCCAGCTTTACAGGAAAATGTATCATTGAAAATAACACTGCTTTCTGCACAGAGAAGCACTAGTAGGGAAAAATTGTGGTGAGCAGTTCGCTGAAGTAATAAATCAGGCTGTGAAGATGATAAATTACATTAAATCGCGACCTTTGAAGTGAAGACTCTTTGAAAAAATGTTGTGAAATGGATGCACCATATATCTCATTATTATCTCGTGGTAGAGTACTGAACCACGTTCTTACACTCAAAGAAGAACTAAAAGTCTTTTTTGAGAAAGAGAAACATGATGTATATTCCTAGGTTGCTGCAAAATGATGATTGGTGTTTATAGCTGTCATATCTGTCAGATATAATTAGTAAACTAAATGTATTAAATACTTCATTACAGGGACGACAAGAAACAACAGTTTCTTCAACCACTGAAATGAAAGATTTCATGAGAAAGGTAGCTTCTTGGAAGTCTGCAATTGAGAAAGAGTGATTTTTTCAAATTTTCCATCCCTTTTAAAATTTTCGAAATGTAATGGCGAGGCAAAGCTAAAAGACCTCATTCTTGATCATTTATCAAAATTCGTAAGATGCATTAGATAATTACTTTTCCTTCTTTCCGTTAAGAATCTGAGGGATTGTTTCCACATTTCACAGCAAGCAGATATGCTGAAGAACTAGATTTCACAGCTACTGAAAGAGACGAATTTAATGATCTCTGCGCTGATTCTTTACTGAAAATTAAACTTGAGAAGACTGACTTATCAGCGGCTGATTTTTGGATTAGCATACAAAAGGAGTATTCTAACCTAGTAGAAAAAGCCACAAGTTTCCTTTTGCCATTTTCAACATCATACTTTTGTGAACAAGCTTTCTCTGCAATGGTCGCAATAAAATGCAAAACACGAAATAGAATGTTGAAACTTCAGGAAAATATGCCTGTTGCGTTATCAAACATCAGGCCTAACATACAATATTTGTGCTCCAAGCATCAAGCACAAATTTCCCATTAATCGATTCTAAACCGCGAAACTCCAGCTTTCAAATTTTAACAGGTATGTTTTATTATTATTATTGTTATTATTATTATTATTATTATTATTATTATTATTATTATTATTATTATTATTATTATTATTATTATTATTATTATTATTATTATTATTATTATTATAATAACAAGTGTACCTTAAAAATTCCACAGCCTTAAATAGGGTGCCGTGAATTACAAAAGGTTGGGAATCACTGCCTTAAACACTTAATAAAGAATTGAGAATCCGACTGAACACAAAATCTGGAATTTATATATACATATCAAAATTAAAAAAAGCATAGATAGAATAACCACAGTTCTTATCTACAAATTAAAAGAGAATATAAAATGAGTGAGAAGACCTCGCATCGAAAAGAGAAATGTGAGAAAATGAGAGGAGGAGAGGAGGAGAGGAGGAGAGGAGGAGAGGAGGAGAGGAGAAAGAGAGAGAGAGAGAGAGGAATGGAATGGATGGAGGGGATAAATGGAGAGAGGAATCATTCCAACTCCCGATGAATCATCCTCATCCCACCGGTTTCACAGGCGCAACGCCTGGGCTCGGATATATAGTTACATATATGCTGCTGCTGGCTATTATGTTGCTGCCATGATGGCTGGCTGGCTGCTGCTGGCGATACACGCACCGTCCCTACCGCCGCTGCTAGCCGGTGTTGCCCAAACCTCTACCGAACACCATTCACCAGCATTTTGACAGCGGCCATCCCTGCCACCGCACGCAGCACCAAAACTTCTTACCACTCGGTTTAATTTTGAGAAACGAGTTTAACCTTTCTAGAAAATTCAGTGCTGAATTTCTTCTTTTTCTAATTTTCTTTTTAATATATATATATATATATATATATATATATATATATATATATATATATATATATACATGTATGTAGGCAGGATTTCATTTAGGGGCAAAGGTTGAGTGATATATATATATATATATATATATATATATATATATATATATATAGACAGTATATATATATATATATATATATATATATATATATATATATATATATATATATATATGAGAGAAGTGATTAAAGAACAAGCATTGGTATATTGAGTTATTAGTAACGTAATATTATTTGAAGAAGAAGGGAAAAACAACACAGATTTCATTGACTTAGCCAATATCCAACGAAACCACTTTCCGTCTATAAAAAAAATGTATGTTTACAATATGTTAGTAATTAGTAGTTATTTCTTCCAGTATCTATCACTGATGTATCTTTTTTTAAGTTTTTGTACTAATAAACCCTTTAAAACGTCGTGAGGCGAACCTGAAACGTTCAGTTTTTTATTTCAAGAAACCTTCATAACGTTGCCTACTGAAGAATTCACGAAAATATATATATATATATATATATATATATATATATATATATATATATATATATATATATATATATATATATATATATATATATATATATATATATATATATATATCTGGGTTGGGGATTTTTTTTTTTTTTGAGAAAAAAAAAATTTTTGTTTTTTTGTTTTTTTGGATTTTTGAGAATCGTGATGTCACGCGAAATATAATTTGTAAACAAACTTTTTTTTTTTAGTTCGATTAAGCATTATTTTTAACCCTAGGCCCTATATCTGAGTTCAAAATCTTAAAATAGGGCTTATAGTCTATGACACAATGAAACAGCAACACTAAAGAGTGTTATTTGTAATAATGATAATATATTACATCAGAAATAAAAGAAACATGTTTGAAACATGATCTTTTGTTGATATTTTTATAGTGTAGAAATTTGAAACAGAGTAGCCTTGCTATGATATTATTATTATTCTAATTTTTTTATTTCTATTGAAATTAAATCACTTAAATATCCAAAAAAATATTAAAAAAAAATATATAAAAAAAGCAAAAAATCAAAAAAGCAAATGATTTTTTGGAGTAAAAAAATCAAGTGAAAAGTTCAGTTGAAAAATCAATATTTCCGTGCCATCCCTGGATATATATACATACATATATATATATATACATATATATATTACATATATATATATAACATACATATATATACACATATATATATATATATATATATATATATATATATATGAGAGAGGAGGGAGAGAGCGTGAGAGAGAGAGAGAGAGAGAGAGAGAGAGAGAGATCTGCATGAGTCTGATAATTATTTATTTAAGTCCTATTAGGTGAAGTATGGAATTGAAGGATGGAATTACTTTGTTTTACGAAAAGAACAAATGACGGCAATGGTAGGGCCTACCGTCATTTTTTTTATTGTTGTGATGAATATTTGATCTCAGTAAAGTAAGATATAAATGTAGTTTCTTCGAAGTGGATAAGCTAATACAATAGTTGATCAATTTTTGGCAATATAAACAATTTTTTAATTATTTCTGTTTATCCGAAATCGATGGGCTCCATCACAGCATCTAATTCCAATTGCTTGCAAAACAAAAGTAAACCTCATAAGAAATCGTGTTCGTTTTTGCACGAAATTCAGGCAATCAGGAGTGCCAAAGAAATCCTATGGATGTTAAGTGTAGGTTTAAGTTAAGTGTTTTTATATATAAAGATTCCAAATTTTTAAGTTCTTCATCTGTAGAAGCATTTTGAAAAATGGAGAATTTTTGAAGAGGTATAGGGTATTGAGGTCATAATAGTGATCTCTGACAGCCAAATTCTCTGGTTGAGAGATGGAGAGATTAGTTCGAAGGAAATGACCATGTGTTTGAAGGCTCGCATCTTTAGTTATTGGAAAGTTTGACCTACATAGTCAACGTTACAGTCGACACATTTATATTTGTAAACGATGTTTGACCTCAAGTTATGGGGATGCTTTCTTTAATCTTAAAGAAACTGCCAATTGAGTTGTTGTTAATAAAAGATATAAGAAACTTGCATTGTGGAAAGTTTTTGCTTAAAATGTTTTAATCTGAAAGGGAAGAACATTGGAAAGGGGTCCAATGCAGGGAAGCTGAGCATAAACAGGAAGTTTAGGAACATCATATGCTATAGTTTTAGGGCGATAAGTGTGTTATCGAGAAACGAGTAAACAAGTTTATCAAAAATGTTAGGATAAAGGCTAAAGCTAGAAAATTTACGAAGAAAAGGTGATTTCTTCATGGAAAACTTCCAATCAGAACAAATAACAGGCTTGTGTATGCTGGACCTTAGACCCGCAATTTTATGATTAAAGGAGATAGAAATAGCCTAGTCCCAAGTAATGCATTAGTGGGATTTGTGATAAATAAATTAGCAAGCCCACAAATACTTTACTTGGGACTAATTTCTTTAGTTATATCTCCTTTAATCGTAATTGTAATAATACGAAGCGTTTACGATAGAATGAATTTTAGTATTTCCTTTGCTTTTAATTTAGACCGTTTTCTTTTTTGTCATTTGTGCTTACGGATAAGAAATGCTCACTCCAGTTTTTAGCACGAATTTCCAGTTTAAACGACCGCGATTTCGTGCTAGCTTACTTTGTTTTAAAAAATTGAACTGGGGCTTATTGTGATAGAGTATGTGGCCCCGGGAAGGCGAAAATAAAAAAAAAAAAATACATTTTTTATATTATATAATTGATCAACTATTTGTGATGAAGTTTTCCATTTTGAAGAAATTAGATTTAAAGCTGATTATATTGAATGAAAATTCATCAATTCAGACGGGGCCTAACACGCCGCCATCTTGTTTGTTTACATTTTTCGTAAGAACGTGCTTAAATTCGGCTAGCACGGGAAATAGCAACCTTACAAAATTGAGGAAATTCCTTACGTCTGGTAAGCATTTCCTACGATTTTGCGCAAAGTTTGACAAAAACGAACGCAAACTGGAGCATTTCACGTTTCGTAAGCCCAGATATAAAAACGAAAAACGGTCTATATATATATATATATATATCGCATATATATATATATATATATATATATATATATATATATATATATATATATATATATATATGGTATATATATATATATATATATAAATATAATTCTTTAACACTATTTTATTTTTAATAAACGTGATGAATCTTGCTCGCGAGCTACGGCCTGGGCACCGCCGCAGTGTAGAGAACAGTATGATTTTGATAAGCATGTTGTGATATATATATATATATATATATATATATATATATATATATAGATATATATATATATATATATATATATATATATATATATATATATATATATATATATATATATATATATATATATATATATATATATATATATATATATATATATGTTAGTGATGCATTAGATGTCACTTTTTTGCGAATGTTTGATTTTAACATCCGCGGATGCGGATGTCTGATATATATATATATATATATATATATATATATATATATATATATATTTCGAGTTTTAGCCACAATCTAATAATATAATTGTTACCAGGGTGCGAGACGAGACCCAACTCAAATGCACCCCACCAGCCTCTTTCCCCATCCTCCGACCTTAATGAAAGAGATTTTACAAAGGATTATATACTTTTTGCACAAGTATTGAAATGTAAATATAGGAAGGTTGTGCTTGAGAAACATCAATTTTTCTGCCTTTTCTGCTGAGAGTCTGTTTTTCTGTTCATCATATAGTATCCCAGCATTGCTAAATACTCTCTCACTTGGAACCAGGGTTGGGGATTTTTTTGGATTTTTTGAGAAAAAAATCAATTTTTGATTTTTTGGATTTTTTGAGAATCGTGACATGTCACGCGAAATATAATTTGTAAACAAAATTTTTTTTTAAGTTCGATTAAGTATTATTTTTAACCCTAGGCCCTATATCTGAGTTCAAAATCTTAAAATATAGCTTATAGTCTATGACACAATGAAACCGCAACACTAAAGAGTGTTATTTGTAAAAATGATAATATATTACATCAGAAAAAACATGTTTCAGGAATGATCTTTGTTGACATTTTATGCAGAAATTTGAAATAGAGTAGCCTTGCTATGATATTATTATTCTAATTTTTTATTTCTATTGAAATTAAATCACTTAAATATCCAAAAAAATTAAAAAATATATAAAAAAGCAAAAAATCAAAAAAAGCAAAAAATCATGATTTTTTGGAGCAAAAAATCAAGTGAAAAAATCAGTTGAAAAAATCAATTGATTTTTTCCGAGCCATCCCTGCTTGGAACACTAGTTGGAGGACAGGCCAAATATTTCCTTGCAAGTTTTACTTGTAAACATTTTGCTTAACTTTCCACCAACTGATAGTATTTAGTCGTTTTTCTTGGTGATAGTTTTCAATCATTTGCACTACATCTTTTGGTAATGCGTGTGTTTCTTCATTACTACTGGACTGTAGAAATTCTTCCAGTGAATCTGTTATTGATTTACTTGTAGATGTTGGTTCTGTAGATTTCGTTTATTTCCTTTTAATGGGTGGCGAATTAATAGACTATTCGGATTGAAGTTTGTCAACTGCAACACAAGGTGACGATTTAACTTGTTCTAATATTGTGTTACAAAAAAAACTTGCCATTATAACGGGGATCTAAGTAAGTTGCAATAGTATGAAGGCCATTAATTCCCACAGAACCAAAGATTTTTCTAGCTCTATTTTTATTATGCATTCTTTAAACCGTCATCATTTTCATTTGAAGATGGTTCAAAATTTTCCTTAGCGTTGAGATTAATGGTATTACATCGGAGACAGAAGCTGTATAGGCGCTGATTTTTTTGGCATCAATAATCTCACGTGACTCTGTTGACTCAAATTATTATGAACTTCATGATGTGAGATCATGAGTCATCATTACACAGTTGAGTCGAGTTCCATGTCTCTCATTTAAATTTGGTTGAGATTCATCTGGCGCATTTTGTATTATAAAATTCTTTATCAAATCTCGACAATAAATATCCGCGCAACATCCGCAGGGAAAAGCGCGGATGCGGAGGCGGATCTTTAATAATGTGCGGATGCGGATGTTACCTGCATCACTAATATATATATATATATATATATATATATATATATATATATATATATATATATATATATATATATATATATATATATATATATATATATGGCATATATAGAAAAAAGTATCGGTATAGGTATGGGGTATCGGCAAAATTTCGGTATCGGTATCGGCAATGAAAAAATAGCGAGTACTTGTATCGGGTCAAATTTGCATTTGCAAATACTATTTTTTTATATATATATATATATATATATATATATATATATAGTATATATATATATATATATTTATATATAACACAATCAAGATTTATGCATCAATTTAAATTTGAATTTAATGTGAATATCTTATAATCCTATATTTTGAGGTATTTGAGTAAACTTTATTTAAATAATACTGTAGGTATGTGATACACTGTATGAGTACTACACAAGGCTACTATTATATTTTGTTAAAAGATTGGCTATGGGTTATATAAAATATATCTTTTCCAGCAAATTTTTTTCTGAAGGAGATTAGTAATTCCGGTTCCGGCCGGAACCGGAAAAAAATGTCAAATTCCGGCCGGAATTCCGGCCTACACCTCTAGCCACAACCCTGCCCCAATACAAAACCCCGCCATTCAACTCCTATTATGCACCTTTATTCTCAGCTCTGCCAAACTCACATTTCTTCTCTTCATTATCTGTTCATCGACTCCTCAATCCACTTTCTTTGTCTTCCCAGCCGGTCGAGCCCCTAACACATTCTGCTACTATACATCCGCTTAACCAACTGACTATTCATCCTTTCCACATGACCAAACCATCTCTACCAACATACTTTCATTTATTCCTTCATTTACCCCTTCACACCCGCCACATCTCTAATAATGTTCATTCTCTATTTTATCAATTCTTCTCACACCTAGCACGCCCCTAAGATTGTCCATCTGAACACTCCATCTGAACTTTAGATCTATACTTCTTATTCCAGACTATAGTCTCATCCCTACTATACAATAACACAGGTAACAACATACCCTCATGTAAGAGCCTCAGCGCACTTCCAAGACTTAGGTCCCTTTTACATTCGTATCACCTTTCAACGATTTTAATTGCACCAGCAACCTTTCCTGCCATTCACAACTTTCTCCTACTACACCCTGCATCATCCGTTCCCCTTTCATCCAACATATACCCTAAATATTTAAACTCAGACACTTGTTCCAGCTGCTCACCATCTAACATAACTTCACACTGAGGACTGTCCTCACTCATAACCCATAACCTTATATATTTATATATATATATATATATATATATATATATATATATATATATATATATATATATATATATATATATATATATATATATATATATATATATTATATATATATATATATATATATATATATATATATATATATATATATATATATATATATATATATATATATATATATATATATATATATATTTTTTTTATTTTACTTCTCTAAGACTGGGAGTAAGGTGTACATAAGCATCGGAAAGAAAAGCAGTGAGAATATGACAATGTTTAAAAGAAAGCTCCAGCTCTTACTGCCCCTTCTGTACCCATTAATTCAGTGAAAACTCGTCACAGACAGAAAATCCAATCTTGTAGCTTCTATGGACCGCGACGGGCCTCACTATGGTAACCGTCACCGGGCGGGTTCATCCCTTGCCTAGGTGGGCTACAACCATGCCCCCATACAAACCCCGCCATTCTCGCCTCTGCCAAACCTGCCACATTTCCTTCAGACATTCGTTCACCGACTCGATCCACTTCTCTTCGGTCTCCCCAGCCGGTCGGTTCCCAACACACTCCACCACTATACATCCGCTTAACCAACCGACTATCTTCATCCTTTCCATGACCAAACCATCTCAACATACTTTCATTTATTCTTTCATTTACCCTTTCTTCACACCACACAACTCTCTAATAAGTTCATTCCCAATTTTATCAATTTTTCTCATTAATTCCAGTATGTTCTATATATATATATATATATATATATATATATATATATATATATATATATATATATATATATATATATATATATATATATAGTGAGGTGAGAGAGAGAGAAAGAGAAGGAGAGAGGAGAGAGAGAGGAGAGAGAGAGAGAGAGAGAGAGAGAGAGAGAGAGAGAGCAGGAGAGTGGTGGAGACTGGAAGTGGATGGAATGGAATAAGGAAGGAAGGTGGAATGGAAGGGGTTTAATGGGTGGTGGAATAATGGATGATTTAATGGGAGGCCCATCGTGTCCCATGAAGCTTGAAACGTTTTTTTTGGGGACGTGGATGGCCTAGTGGTTAGAGCATCCGGGTATTGTTAACTCTGCAACGCGGAGTCCAATGTTCGAATCCCGCTGATGGAGTAAAATCTCCTGTGACTCATTCATTTTAAATTCCTGCCAGGCCTTTGAGTACTCAGCAATTATGGGATGAGAAAACCGGGTGCTTTAAAACTACGCTTGAAGCGTTCTTTTTGGGACGTGGATGGCCTAGTGGTTAGAGCATCCGGTTATTGTTAACTCTGCAACGCGGAGTCCAATGTTCGAATCCCGCTGATGGAGAGTAAAATCTCCTGTGACTCATTCATTTAAAATGAAGCTTTAGAGTGGATTTTCTGACTGCGATGAGTTCTCGCTAATTAATGGTACTGAGGGGGCGGTATTGGGCTTTCTTTCGACTTATGTCAAGTGCTCTCTACTGCTTTTTCTTTTTCCGATGCCTCGTCACGCACCTTACCCCATTCTTTTGGGAAAAAAAAGGAAGATAAAGAAAGAAAGAAAGAATATATATATATATATATATATATATATATATATATATATATATATATATATATATATATTTATATATATATATATATATATATATATATATATATATATATATATATATATATATATATATATATATATATATATATATATATATATATATATATATATATATATATATATATCCTACACCCCCCCCACACACAATTCTATTTCCAAGTATTTTAAAAAAATAGTCCTCTTCCTGTATTTTATTTTGATGGGAGCCGACATAAATACCTACAACAATGGACCAACATACATATTTATATGAATTTTACATGTCAGTCAATTGTTGTCTGATTTGTTCCTAGACCAGATCTTGCTGGTTGTATGTTACATGTGAAGTTTTTAAGCTATGTTTACGATTACATTCATAGTTACACTCTGCACATTTGAAAAGTTTTCGACTTGTATGCATAAGCATGTGCCTATTTAAATTACCTTTAAAATTACATTCATAGTTACACTCAGAACACTTAAATAATTTTGTTTTTGAATGCTTAAGCATATGTATTTTTAACTTATTTCTTATATTACATCCATAGCTACAGTGAACACATTTAAAAAGTTTTATATTTGTATGCTTATTAAGCATGTGTAATTTTAAGCTTGATTTGTGGTTACATTCATAGTCACACTCGGCACATTTAAAACGCTTTTGACTTGCATGTATGAGCATGTGCTCTTTTAAACTTGCTTTGACATTACATTCAAAGCTACACTCCGAACACTTAAATAATTTTATATTTGCGTGCTTAAGCATATGTAACTTCAAGCTTTTTTTATGATTACATTCATAGGTGCACTCAGAACATTTAAATAATTTTATATTTGTATGTTTAACTTGCATGTGTGTTTTCATCTTTGATCTCACATTACATTCATAGTTACACTCTGCACATTTAAATAGTTTTAGATTTGCATGCCTAAGCATGTGAATTTTAAAGCTTCCTTTGCGATTACTTTCAAACCTACACTCAGCACATCTAAAAGCTTTTACGTTTCCATGATTAAGCATATGTATTTTTAATTGCCCTTTCTGATTACATTCATAGACGCACATAGAGCATTTAAATAACTTTATTTTTGCATGAATACGCATATGTATTTTTAGGTCACCTTTCTGGTTACATTCATGGCTGCACTCAGAACATTTAAACAACTTGATATTTTCATGTTTGAGCATGTGCAATTTTAAGCTTCCCTTGCAATTACTTTCATAGCTGCACTCAGAACATTTAAATAATTTGAAATTTGAATGCTTATTAAGCATATGACTTTTTAAGCCATCTTTACGATTACATTCAAAGTTGCATTCAGAACATTTAAATAATTTTGTATTTTGATGCGTAAGCATATGCCTATTTAATTGCCTTTTATGATTACCTTCATAGTTGCATTCAGAACATTTAAATGATTTTGTGAGGAGGTGTAAGCACTGGGTGGGTACACAAACTTCTGACTTCCGTTTACTTCATAATTGCATTGAGAACATTTATACTTTTTTCCTTATGAGAAGTGATGATCTAACTCAGCTTTGCATTGAAATTTTAAACCACAAAAAGGACAATTAAATTTCTTCAACCTTTTAATCCCAATCATATTCACTGGTGTTCCTGACTTCTGAGATCCACATTTTAAAGAACCTTTCGTGCTATGGTCCCCATCATCACGTGTTAACTTCTGCAAAATAAATAAAACTACAAAAAACATTTTGTAAACAAACGCAAAACAAATATTAACTTTATTAGATTAAATGAGAAGTTTAGAATGTAACAGGGAAATTGCAAATGTTCCCGGAGATAATAAATATAAGAATTTATTAATTTAATTTAATTTATGAATAAAAATAAAACTCGAAACTTAGAGCAAAAAGCAATGCTAAATAATTATCAATGAAATCATCCGTAAATCATAATTAAATAACTGGTAAAATTCAAGTTCAAATTAATTGCAATCTTTTCTTTTAAGAGTCGCAATATGAAAAGTTACACCAATATCAAATAAGATCGTAAATAACCATAATAATTAGACCTCTCCTTCCAGGCTCCAGTGGTTGAAACCTGGAACATATCAGAACATCGCAGCAGATGGGCTTAATCCACCTCAGGAACTGCTAAGATCTTGGCTGAAATGTTTGTCCTTTTTCGGGCACAATGGTCTCTGGGAAGTAAACTAAGCTGCCGTCCTTACAATCCAAGATGGAATAGCGCATACCAATGGATGCAAGGCTGGAGGAAGGTTCGGTCTCAAGCATGCAGAGTCATGATTCCTGGCGACCTCTTGTTTAAATGTAGTGTTCCCGTAGAAATATACCAGTTCATCTATTCAATACTGTATGAATATTGTCATAACTATTCACAGGAGTCTGTACAAAAGCTCCATCTAACACCACTGCGCCAATTAATGTGGACAAGTGACTGGTAAAATATGGGCATGAACCTTCAGAGACGTGCAAGCTAGTCCTTGTGCCCATTCGATTTATGCAAGCGGAAAAAAGAGAGCATAACCAAGTGACTCCACTCCAGCAGCTCCTAGGAGAGATAGAGCTGGGGCAGTGGAGGAGGTGCAAAACCTCACACTGTTCCTGGCCATGATGGGAGTAAAGTCAAGTTAGGAATAATCCACAAAGACTACCCAGAAGAACTCCTGTCATCAGTGGACAAACTGAAGGCCTTTCAGGAAGGTATACTGAAAAGAATTGTGAATCAGATGGCTGAAATATAAAGCCAAGGTTACATGCTGGGTGAAAAAAAAATATAATAAAAACCATGTATATAATTGTTTTTTTTTTGGTTTATTTTTTGTTTTTTGTTTTTAATTTTACAATACACCTTTTTTTGTCCCTTCCTTCTAAATTTTTCACAATACATTTCTTTTTTTAATTAATTATTGTTATTTACTACTATATTTTAATATTACGGATGTTTTTGCAATAAACTAATGTATTTGATACTTACTATATTCACCTCTTTATTCTATAAACTACTTATCTACTTTATAATCAATTCTTAAACAAAGTACCGTGCATTTATTTTCCCTGTTGCATAATATACTACTATCCCATAACCTTGTAGTTTTCTTGTTATTTGGCCGTCTTTTTGTCTCTTAAGAGCCATAGCTCTGTCCATAGGCTATTGCAATACGGTTTATTTTAATTCTTGGATTAATAAACAAATACAACCCCTGTTATTTTATTCCTCTTTAAGCATACAATTTGGTTATGTGACTGTGCTGTTTATATATTTCTTCTATAAGCGCTTTACTAATTAACATAGAACACAGTTTTTTTTTTAAATAGAGCGTTTTGTTGTATATTTTTACCCCGTAACTTTTTTTTGATCCCTTCTCGTAGACTATTTAATGTCCAACTGATAATCGGTTTTGCTAATAAGGGTTTTTTAATAGAGCAGAATATTTCTACAGTTGACAATATTCTTGTTGCAGTCTTCTTATTCCTAAAGGTGGAGTAGAACATCTTTATAGTCGCTTTAAAGCATAATGGGAGGTCTTTTGCCGTCTACAAAGTGTTAGGTTTCAATTTAAGGATTGGTTAAAAAGAGATTGAGATTTATTGAGAGAGATAACGTTTCTATTATCTATGGGTAAGGTTTAGGGTTGGGATTAAGAAAAAACGTCCATATTAAAAGGTATTTTTTTTCTCTTTCTTTTAAAACAAAAGGTCATTACGTTTTTTTTTCTTTAAAATGAAGAATCGCAAAGTGGCCGTAATATGTGTGAAATTATCGTTTTTTATTCTATTTTTGTAAATTCATACTCATTTCATAATATATCACGTCTTTTTTAGGGCGTATTTAGCATTAAAGGACTATCCTAGAAATAAATACAATATATTAATAAAGCGGTATACCGCCGAAACCAATATATAAAATAGTGTCTTAATACTCAAATTAAAGTTTATTACGCTGCTCTAGGGCATATAATTAATTATTACATTTATAAAGAATTGAGTAATTATTAATTATTATTAATAATAATATATGATTAATTATTATTATTTATTTTATACTATTATAAAAACTTATATTTTTTTTATATATAACTTATATATAGAGCATATAATATACTATATATATTATATATAATTA
This sequence comes from Trachelipus rathkii, assembly GCA_015478945.1. NCBI lineage: Eukaryota > Metazoa > Arthropoda > Malacostraca > Isopoda > Trachelipodidae > Trachelipus > Trachelipus rathkii. The sequence continues at coordinate 17,998 of JABUQX010114798.1, forward strand.
ATACTTCATAAATTACTGGAGGGGGGTGATACTACTATAAATATGAGTTTTCAAATCACCTAAAATATATATTAATCTAATAAATAATATCACTGAGAGTATACCTGTAGACTCTAACGTTAATAATATCATCCTTTCTATAGGAATAATTACCTGTTACATAGTATGAGACCTCATTTCGTAAGCCACGAAATTTATATATATATAAGGCATCTAAAAATAGAGTACCTTGTATATCTTGGATTAACATTGCTTGATCTATAGTACTATATTCTATAGTAAGATATTCTGTACGTATCAGTATATCCTCTATTATATATATATTATATCTATATATAATTTATGTGGCGTATATAATATATAGAGAAGAAGTGAAAGAATCTATGATTTTTATAAATACTCTCATAACTCGCAAATTAGATAGTAGCACCTATATATATAATATATATATATATAAATATATAATATATATATATTATATATAATATAATATATTTATATATTATATATAACCGTCTATATACCTATATTCCAGTAGAATACACTCAGTAATATATATGTATACTAATATATAGCAGGCTTTCAATCGTCGTCATATCGAGGAAACTTCACTCTCTTAAACGTATATATACGACGTATACCTACTCTATAACGCTATAGTTATAAGGTGCGTACAAGCAATCCAGAGAAACGATAAGAGAGCAGTAGAGCATAGAATACGGTTCTCACAAAGCTGCTCGAGTCGAGAGCGAAAGCCACCTTGACAGTCTCTCCTGCTGAGAGCCTCTCGATATTTAGTCCCAACCCCCCCCCCTGCTGCTACCCATATATTACTGAACTAAATGGCTCTGCTGCGACAAATCGCTTCGCGTCAATTCAGAAACATACTTCTCACCTCCATGTCCTCCAGCCAGAAGCTTTTAACCAAAAAGGCTTTTTCCCATCGGGAACTGCCGAGACGGACCCTCATATGCTGTAAATCGTACAGTGTAAGTTTTCACTCCGCCTTGACCCAGCTACGGGCCACAACCACATTACCCTACCCTGACAGACAAAAGCACCTGCCAATTTCTCTTTTTATTATCTGCGCACCTTTATTCTCTGCCTTACACTCTGCCTAACTCTCACATTCCTTGTCCTTTCAGAGTTCGTGGTGAGTGACGAGAGTCCATGGTGTGTTCGATTTCCCAGCCGGTCGGTTTTCAACCGACACAGCCTTCGCCACTAACTATACCGCTTAAGAGAGCGGCACCGAGATCTATCCCTCACCCCTTCCTCCCACAGACCTTAAGACATCTCAAATACTTTTCATTTATTCTCGCGTCTTAGAGCCCCTTTGGCTTGAGCCGCCCACCACAGAGACGCAACTCCTAATATGTTTCAATTCTCCTCCTCATGTTTTCATATTCAACCTCTCTGACAACACGAAGCAATGCAGCTAAGATATTGAGCTGTCCAATTGATCTGAACAATTGAACTTTAGTCTAGTATTCTCTTAAATTCAGAACCCATATCTCACACGTATACAATAACACAGGTAACAACATACCGTTATGTAAGACCCTACCTCAGCATCTGCAACTAAGACTTAGTCCTCTTACATTCACCACAACGATACATTTTGCAAGTTCACACCTACTTATAGAGCACATCCCTTCCTCTGCCGATTCCACAACTTTCCTACTAAACTCTGCATCATTCCGTCTTTCCCTTCTTTCTCCAAACATATTACCTAACTATTTAAAAACCCTCAGACATCCGGATTACTTGTGTCCAATGTCCTCCACTCACCTCACTAGGCATCATAGTATATTTCCGACTTCACACTAGAGAGGGAGTCTGGTGTGATTACTCTCTGCACACTTAATATATAACAGCTATAAAACCTTAACTACTCTTATCTACGTTTACTTTCAAACCCCTCCTTTACCATTCACGCCGCCGCGCCTAAGAGAGACCGAGAGCTCACTCTAACATACACTAATCGCTCTCCAAACCCTCATTCAGATTTTCGCCACTACTAAGGTGACGATAGACAGGAGTCACGCCAAAACTAACTCATCTCCTGCGGGTCATCTATGAGGGGAAATTAGTGGGGGTATTTAACCGAGGGGCATCCTTTCCCACTCTCGGCTTCCTATTTATCCTAACACCATTTTGACCACTACGCGTATCAAAAATTCTTATATCACAGATCCGTGGGCATTGCACTTCCTGTTCCCGTTAATCACTTGTGGTAAAACTCGAGCTTCATGCGTCGTGTGCTCATCCTCATGAGCATAATCTTTTGTCGCGTCGCTGGCAGACAAGACCCGCAACTTTCAACTTCTTTACATAACCCATCCAGTTTACAAAATTTGGAATAACCAAGCGAGACACACTAAACACAACCTACTCTTGCCTCAACTTCCGCCTATTACATATACTGAATATAACACCCATACTATCTTTGAGTAAACAATAAAACACGGGTTTCTAAAACTATTTTTATTCTTACAAATAGCACGCCTTCACTAATCGTCATCAACATCACTTTCTGAATTCCATTCAGGAAAGACTTCTATTCACCCACCTTAAAACAAGCTACGTGATGATACCTATATACTACACGTACGCCAGATGACCATATGACCTTCCCTAGTATAACCCGCCCTTAATCATAACCCCTGTTGCACAATCCCATAAAAACACCTAAATACATCATTTATTCTTCCCTCCCTCATTTTTCCTTCTTATCTATTTTGCTCAAAAAAGCAGGAAGCTCGATTTGATCGCACAACTCCTTCACTGCAGTCCTTTAACTATACCCAAAACGTTACTCCTTGTTCTTTTTCACGCTCATCTAGAACGAATTGCATCTCTTCCGCGACATCAGACTGTCCTTCAGTCACAAGCGACCTCGGCCCGCAATAGTCGGTGAACCATTTCTAAGAATGGCTCATTTGTAATCGACTAGCATAAGCCAAACGAGCGCGAAGGAGCCTTGAGCATATATCTTACCCTCCCTACAGATCACTCCCTCTGATAATAAATCATCTATACAACGCATACACAATATGAAAATTTCCTTGTACCGGACTTAATTAACCTGGAATTCGTATTTCTACAGTTCCCTTTTACCTTTCATTTCCCCTACTTACCTAATATTGAATATTTAAGGGGTATATACTATTCCCCAAAGCTCTCGTTCTTCATGCACCAATCCTCGAAACTATATCAGCTTATTAATGCTTTTTGAGAAAAGGGTGCCCAACTCCATAAAAGCTTTATTGACGATCACAAACCTTCAAGAGTAACCACAAAATCAAACCATCTTGTCCTCCCTGGTTTTTTGGATGATCGCACCATTAAGTATACTCTTTCATCTATACCTGCCAAAGCATCTCTTACCTCTTCCGTCTTGCAACCTTTTCTTTTGTCTCACTCTGAGCGGGCTCTCAGCTCGCTTCTACCCCATGTCCCTCGCTCGTCTATAATCACTAGACCACATATCCTCCCCTCTTTCTATAAATAACCATCCATCCCAAAATATACCTATTGCTTTCTTGCAAAACACCATAAATACCCAACACAGATCATTAATAGCATTTCAATCCGTAGATTAGAGCTATGCAGGATAATTTATATATGAATTTCAAAGTGTTTCCACAACCTCCACTCACATCGCATTTCATCAAGTTGGAGCACACATTAAAACAGCTCATCACTATTCATCAGTATTCTGTAGCACAACAGTGTCCACCCTAATTCTAATTCCCTTTGCAAACACCACTTGTCCACGCTTACCTTCCAGAAGAACTTCGCTATTCCTTGTATGTCCCATTCATCTCCTCTCCAACTGGTTCAGTTTAGGCTCTTAGTCTACTTGCGTATTACGTATGCCAATCTGTTTAGATTCCTTTTTTTCCTCCTATATACTTCCAAAACATCTTTCTTTGAACTTCATCAATTGCTTTTAGTACATTCACCACGCTTCTTTTTTACTGAGATATTTTTCTGTCTATTTTTACTTTTACCGAAACTATTAGAGAGCACTCATCTTTTCATGAATCCACGCACGTACACTGTATCATGTGTTTCAGATTAAGCCTTCGACCATGATGGCGCATCCCTCAAGTACATTCATTTGGGATTAAAGTTTCATCTTCGTTTATGAAGTAAAATACAAATAGAAGATTAAAGTAATCAGGAGTCACAATTTAATATACCAACAATTTAATTTCCAGTCAAGCAATCCAACAATTTTTTTTTTAATTTTAAGCCTTCTTTTTTTTGGGAACAAATTGCAAAATTACAAACAGAAAATAACTTTCTTGTTTCTTTCTTTTACCAAAATAGTCAAATAATACCAAATGGGGATGAGAAACCAGAATATAACTAAAAAATTTGTATTAGCACTTTGCTTTTAAGATATATTTATGGAAACCTAACCTATTCACTCTTCATTTAAAGATATATATGGAACACCTTCAATCTCGAGCGTTTCTGCTTTTTGTTTTGTTTGTAGTGGACTTCTGGTGCATCACTTGTCACATTTCAACAAATAGTCGTCAAGCATAGAGGAGTTCCACTTGCCACTTCCACTTCCACTTCTTTCCATCTCTAAAATGTCTTGGCCGAAATGCTCTCCATCCTAGTCACTGCGAGTCAAGATTGGAATGAAGAAGATATATTTTGAGTGACATATTGCAACCTAATTCTCGGTATGTTGTCAGAGGTTCATTATCAGCTACATAGTAGTTCGGAAACATTCCCATGTTTCCAAGAAAAAAAGTGTCAAGGACAAGTTATATATATGTATAAAGCCGCTTGCTCAATTCCTTGAACAAACCTACTGAAGGCTTCGTCTTTAAGCAGTTGATGAATCTGCGGACCAGCAGAAATTTCATCCTTGACCTTAGCATTACTGATATGTGGGATATTTTTCCTAAATACTTAAAATATTTTCCTTTCCGATTTATTTATTTTCCAAAAATTTTCATTATTCCGATTTTAATATGCAAATGTGACAATATGATTTTATCATGAGCAACTAAGGAAGTGTACCGGATATTCTAATTCATATAGCTCCCTCAAGTATTCTAATTTCAGGGCAGTGTTTTCATTTGTAGGAAAAAAAAAAAAAAAAAAAAATAATGTGGAGGAAATAAATTTCGGGGACAATGTTATTACCACTCACGACAAAATAATGCAAACCAGTATTGGTAAAAATTACACTAATTGCCCAATTCCGAGACGAGAATATATAACCTAATTCAGAAATTTCCCACTAATCTTGCCAATTTGATTGTAAAATTCAAATTAAAATAGTATCTAGGAAGGGCCAAAAAATTCATATACTTTCAAATTATCTCTCCTCTTATATGTAAAAAGAATGAAAAACTGTGAAAATTATCACGTTTGCAACAAGTGAAATTTTCATCCATAGGGAAAAGCTGCGGTGATTTAAAAGCTATAACACTTTTTTGGGTCTAATAAAAAATATGAATTAAAAAACATAAAGTAAATTAAGATAAGCCTCCATTCAATTGTGATTGGGTTTCAATCCAAAAAAGATGTTATCAAGACCAAATCACATCAACGCAAAAAACAAAAAAAGTTGATTTTATCCCATTTGAAAAAATTGGACCAGTTTTTCTTGTCAAACACGGGGCTCCAAATATACAGGACACTTTAACATTTATTTAACACAGGGAAAATATCACTAATGCTGAAGACATGGAAAGAAAGGCAAGAGATTAATAAAGCTATTGTAAATTTTTGCGTGACTCCCAGATCCACGAATTAAAATAATTCAGTCCAATATTTTGCTAAAAAAATTTATCAGTGAAATTACATGGAATGTATGTAAGTTGATTCTGAAATTTAATAAAATTCTGACATTTCTATGTATATGGAAGGACTCAGGAAAACGGGATGCCAATTCGGTATAACAATCACCCACTTCCTTGAACTTAATTCATTGGCTTATAGACAAAAACAGTAAAAAAAAAAAAAGATGTTGTAAGCGTGGAAAAAAAAAAACAGGAAAGAAGAAAATCATAACCTCCAGATCGTAGCTGACTTAGGTCGTAATAGCTGTGAAATATATTTAGGATAAAAGATACTTCTCCACACTTTTTCTTTCTCGGAAATTCATGATTAAAAGGAGACAATCAATGATAGAAGAAATAAAAAAAAAAATCATATACTTGGTTGATAGGTTCTCGCGATATCATCGGCAAGGAGGAGAAAAGGCCAATACCGAAATATATTTTATAATTTAGGAACAAACTACAGAAAATTACTGCCCAGCCGCTTTTACGGGATAATGTAATGGTAAAAAAAAAACAAAAAGGACAATGATTGTTTTAATATTTATTTTCCTAATTTATAATTTACGAAAAATAAAAGTAAATAATAGCTGTTTATATAATTCATGGAGAAATTTCAAACGTTTTCTGGGTGCTAAAAAAAATGCAAAAGGCACTATTATACATAACCAAAAAAACTAATAAATTAAATAACAATTAACCCCACGTACGTACGCGGATCTTCTGTAAGCACAACATTAAAATAAGAAGAGTGCCTATTGTGTTCAGAAAACATGGCCTAAATTTAGAGCAGAGTCCAATTCAATAAAAGAATCTTGCCGGTAAAACCAAAAATTTGCAATTTTGTTTCATTATATAAATTAAAAAATTCAAATAATTAAATTTCCATGAAAATTAAAAAAATCTTAAATTTTAAAGCAGGGCTGCTATAAGACAACCTGAGTAAATTTAATTTAACACGGACAATTACATCATTTTTGAAAAATTACCCGAACTCCAAAACTCACGGTCACAGTATATTTAAAAAATATTAACCTTGGTTCGATTTCAGCTGTTGTAACATGCCAGGCAATTATTAAAAATATAATTAAACATTATCAGCTAACCGAAAACTATCCAACAAGGCCTCCGGATTCCGGCTCCGGCTCCGGGCTCCGTAAGGCTCCAAGGGACTCACAGTTTTTATTTAATCAAAATCTTAACTCAAAAAAACACAATGAAAATTATAATAATTCTCTTTTGACATCCAGGAGGGATGAAAGAGAATGCCAGATTTTTCCCAGAGGAATTGAACTAGATGGAATTAAAAACTTAGAAAATAAAAGTATTTTTTACAAAAAGAAAAGATTTTAGAAATACAAAAATAAAAAAAAAAGAAAAAAAAAAAAGAAAAAAAGAAAAAAATTAAAATTCAACTTCTTTTTAAAATATAAACTATAATTCACCAATAAAATTGGCAAAAGAATTAAACATGTTTCCATCATATATATAATATAATGTTTAATTTAAAACTTTAAATTATATACTAAGGGAAAAAAAGAAATATTAAGGATAAAAAAAATAATGAATAACTCAATTTTATTTAGATGCCGGCAATATAATTTCTTTTGAACAATAAAAGAGTAATGTAGAAATTTTTACGACAGTTATTATCAAAAAAGCAATTCAGTTTAACAAAAAATTAAAAAACTACCTTTCAATAAAAAAAAGATATATATGATATTCCTTAGATTGATTTATTAAATTTTAAAAGCAGAAAATTAAACTCTCAACATTCAACTTGAGTGGGAGGCAAAGTTGTAATTATGTAATGAAGTTCTTTGCAAAAATTTATTAGGAAAGCGAGGAGAAATTGCCTCTTATAATATTAACTAGTTAACTATTTGATTTCCGGATCAGATTGTATAAATATTTTCATTAAAATGTTTATGGGAATTGTTGTTATGTACATTGCATTTTTATATCGTCAGGGGGGGGAAAGGGGGGGGGGAGGTAGGAAGGTTAAGTAGGAGGTCCACACAACAAGTAGTAAGAGTTTATAAGTTGAAGCGTCGTTAATGCGTAGAAAATGTCATTTATTTCATGTGTTAATGTTCCATGCCATTATTCAGTTGGGAACAGTTTATGATTTTTACTTAGAACAATTCTTTCAATCTAATCAACTGTTTTGTTATCACAAAGGAGAAACACAAGGGAGGATTCTTGAAGCTGCTGAACTATCTAAAGGATGCCAAAATTATTGTTTAAAATATGTTAAAAAGTTCATTTTCATTTTAAATCCTAGTTCACAAAGAATATATAATACTATTTACATTTTTCACAGATTGATCTTACTACAGAAATGATATTATGAACTGTGGATCAACAAAAAATAGGGAGGACAAAAAACATTTTGTATTATCATAAAAAGTGAATATTCCTTTCCCTTACTTTAATCCATGCATTTTTAATTTATGATTAATAAAAAAAATAATTATCTCGTTAATTCTGTTTTAAGGTCTTTGCGCTTATTAATGGACTTCAAAAAAATTATCCCCTCCATGCAAGTCAAGTCTTTTCTGATTGAAAAAATTTTTTGTTGATAAAAAAAAGCAGAGAGTGTTATTAACTAATTCTAATTGAGCGGTTTTGATCTGGGTTAATCCACTAGACATATCGGCAAAGAAGGCGCACCAGGTTCAGAGAAGTACCGGAATATCAATAACATAGTAAAAAATATAAATACATAATTAATAGTTGGCAAAGAAAGCCTTTCCAGAGCATTAAGAACATGTACTACTTCACAACCATTCCTAATAGTATACATGATAAGTAGAATCGCCTCTTTTCTCCAAGCTTGCATCTGCTTTTGAACTATTCCACTAAAAATTTTGGTACAAGTGTTGCTTTCCTTCTAATATATGTAACTATCGCCTTGCTTATTTAAGAATTATTGCTGCATCGAAAACTCTGCTAGAAGAACAACATACACAGACACTTGTTTACACATATTGGAGTAACTAAATATACACATCTCATATCGTCACATAATAGTAATAACCGCTAAATCGGAGACATAAGTTATATTCAAAAATTACATTAACTAGAAAAAAAAAACAACTTTACTTTTTACGTATAAAAACATTCAAAATATAATAATTAAAAAAAAATCAAAAAAAGTGATATCACAAGTTACCAAGACTTCCTAAGAATTATTCACTCAAATATTCCTCATATAGTCCTAATTTACTTTTTCAATAACGTTAAACTGATCATGCTATCTGATGCGTCATCCCTAAAAGTAAATGACACAACTAACATAATGCCTGTAGTGTTAAATTTCGAAACAAAAAATTCTTGTTTAAAAAATGAATCGCAAACAAAGTCTTAGGAGATACCCTATCCAAAGAACTTCGTATGTTAAGCTTTTGCTACATATTATTACCTCCTCACTAACCTAACATTTTAAGTAATTACTGTAATTTTGAGCTTCAAAAGAATAAAGCTAATATAATGAGCAAAATAACTTATCTTAAACTATGTGCATCCATTTTTAAACGCAAGAAGCGTCCCTTTAAGAAATCAAAAATTTTTAAGTTATAATTTTTCTATATACGAAAATACTAGCTTACATAGTCTAGAACTATAAATTTAACGAAATAATTTTCCAGTTTAAAAGAGCACTACCAGTTTCGAAGTCATGTCTCCAAACAGTGCTTCAAATTCTGGTCTTGCAATAAAAACTTTATAAAACTCGACTCAGGAATACTTGTGTTTGGGATCCATTTTGTTATATTATCTCGAAAATAATGAATTTTGAAATGTCACTTTAATATAAAAGGACTAAGAATTATAAGCTTTGACACATTTCTTCAAATTAATCCACTTTGTCACAGTTTAATCTCTTAAAAATGCTATGGTATATTTCATTATAATAAATAAAATAAAAAAGCCATTTTTATTGAAATAAAAGAACTCTATCTCTGTATTGGAAGATGAAAGGTTATATAAAAAAATAATTATCGCATTAATTTTGAAGCTCCACAGATATTAACGATAATTGTGAAACCCAAAATAAAGAAAAGTAAACTGAGTGGGAACTCAAAGTAAACTCTTTCATAAGCATGGATTAAAGGCCAGACTAATTTCCGCAGGCGACTGCAAGAGCAGTTTCACAGAGGAAGGAAGTGTCAGTATATTGTAATCTTTAAAGCGAGTAAAATATTCAAAAATACATGAGACAATGTAATTTCAATTTTCGTTTAGGACTGAACATAGATTTATTTTCTAAGGGATATTAAACCTAATTAATAATAAAATTATCAACAGAAGATAAGAAACCCAATTATTACTTATTAAGATTGAAACTCAATAACTAGTAATAAAATATGTCACTCAGAAATGTCAAAATTTTAAAGAGATATTTCCTATGGAATTTATTTGAGACGAGATTGGTATCTAATAAGCTAAGAGAAGAATCAAAAAATTTATGAACCACCACTACTAAATAATAAAAATCCGAAAATACTAATTTTACCAACAACTTAATTTAAGATTAATCTTTAATAATAAAAACAAAAAAAACACTACTAAACAAAAATTTAAACTAAGATCGTCATCATGAACTTTATTATTAAAACTCTTAATTATTTACGTTTATTACAGCACGATAAGACAAAACAAACGTGTAACAAACTAAGCAAGTAAGTCGAGGACTTAGGTATACTGTTATATATATGTTTTCAACAAAGACATCACAAAAAAGTATACATCACACAAACACAAACCACGTAATGATCCATATTTTAGATTCAGTTCATGAGCATAATTGGACTTCTAGGTAATTTAGGGAAGGTGTTTGAGGTATCTCAATATATATATTACATAATTAAAAACACAATTAACATAATCTCAAACACGTGCTATGACCAAAGCGTAGTCGAGGACTTAAGGGCTACATACGTTTATATGTTTTAAAATAATAGAACGCACCAATCTCAACAGTTGTAAACACAGTAGTATACAAATTAAACATAGATCGGTTTCATGTAATAAATGCCGGACTTCTTAGGTAATTTTTAAGGCAAGGTGTTTGAAACAAAGGTGAGACTACTTTTGAAAATCAGAAAACTCTAAAAATTTAATACCAACTCTGCAACTACACCATGTAAAGCAAATAAAGCAATTAAAGCGTTGTTGACGCTTATCGTGCTTTGATATAAATGAGTAATATAATAAAAGAAATCTAACGTTCGTTAAAAAGTAAAAGTATTCACCTAACTTTATCAGTGTTCAATGTAATAATAGCTGACAGTAGTAATCCAAGTTAACAGTCTTTCACACGCCGAACAACACATATTATCCGCTACGAGAATAAAGAGCTATTCTCCCTTCTCAAACTTGTAAATATAATTCTTTACGTACGATGTTAAAACTGAATCACACGCGAAGTTTTGGTACCTTCAGGTCACCCTAAGGGGGGGCTTGCCCCCCTAAATCTTAGTATACAAAAGAATACAAAAATATTCGGTCCTAGAAAAAACCATGCCTTCAGGACTTACAAAAACGTATCGGACGTGAAATTTGATGTGAAGCTAACTATAGATGACCGTTAAATCTAACCGTACAGGAGAACCGACAGATACGATCTCTTCTCGCGGTTTCACCCGAATGAGGGGGACGCTGCCCCACTTTAAAACCAATTAAACCAAATGACTCGGTAGGAAGAAATTCGAAAAAACTCTAGAGAGGGACAGCAGATAGAGGCATTCGGAAAAGTCGGCCAGTCGGAGTTTAGGAAGCTAACGGATTCGGAATTTCGGAGAATCTAGGGACTCCCCTGTAGGGAGGACCCATCCATTTGAAAAAGAAGAAGAACTGCATGGAATAAAAAAAACAAGAAAGAAGAAGAAAGAAGAAGAAGGAAGAACCCAGAGAAAGTTTATACTTTCAGAAAAAGCAACAAGAAGAATGAGAGGAACAGGAAAAGGAGTCCCTTGAGACAGAAGACCTAATCAGAGTTGCATGGCGACCGGCATGGCTAGGAGCCACAGTGCGGTGCCGATAAGTTAATAAAATAAACTTCCGAACTATCAACACCACAATGTTAGCTGTCTAATATATACTGTCTATTGGGATCTTTAGATTTCGGAAAATAATGGTTTCAGAACCATTAAGAAAAAAAAAATGAAAATAAAAAATAAATAAATAAAATAATAAATAAAATAAATAACAATCAAATAAAATTTCATAAATATTCTTTTTATGTTTATAACTCTAAAAGTTCAAATTTTAACAACACCCTACCCATAACGCAGTCAATCAGTAAATGAAACAACCCACCCACTGTCGGATATTCCGATCTAAAAATTTGACTCTACTTACTATACTACTTCGATCGTACTTCGCATTCAATCAAAAATTTTTTACTAACTATTGTTCATGTTTTACATACCATACAGCAGTAAATCACGTTTAAAAATATTACACATACAAGCAAACATCAGTACCCAATCTTCGCTCCATATGTTGCATCTAACTCTGATCAATAATTGATCTACTTGATTATCCATGAATTCTACTTGCATTAAGTACCAACAATGTTCTTTACTAAAATTGTTAAACGTTTTTACATACAACAAACCCATAAAAAACACACAGCCTACACAAACATCCAGTAAATCAAAAACCACCATTCACAAATAAAAACCACCCCACCAAATCCTATCTCCAGTGTGATAACTATTTGATATATTCTTATAGAAAAACTATTAATATCTATATTGAATTACATAGTAAAAACGCATCCGAACACGTTACACAAGCCCGATCATAAACTCTTATGCTAATGTTCATAATGAGAAGAATTACATAACCCTTAAAAATAAACAAAGTAAATAACAGTAAATAAAATTCAAAAAACCAAACACATACCCAATAAATAAACCCAACACACTCCTGATATCACATAAATCCCATGGATCTATAATAATAGAATACTTAATTTGATCTATTATAGAAATTTCTTGAGATCAGGGATAAAATCGAAGAATTAAAATAACATTTTAGGAAAAGTATAAAAACATAACATTAAAATAAAAAAACCACAAAAATTGCTTTTTTTTACACTACATCAAAAAAACGAGTAAATAAAATACTTCATAACGAATAATAAAAGGTATTACCGCATTCAATTAAAACTAACACATGGTGACAAGTCGTAACAATAAAATGAACTAAGAAAAATAAAATGTACCAAAGGGGACAAAAAACCATAAACACAAACATTACACACGTAATAAAAACTGTATAACATTAAAAAAAACAAAGTTCCTACACTTAACCACACAAGTTAAAGTAACTGTAACATTCGCAAAAATAGCAAAAACAAGGTAAACCATATACTTTATTCTTTTCATAGGCTATCGGATATAAAAATTAATAACGTTAATTTTATAAAGACAGAATCAAAAGTAAACAAATTTTAAGCAAAAATTTATATAAGACAATGGCTAAAATAAGGTCTTTATAACTTGATCAACGAATATTACCTAAACGTAAATAAGGTTATAGATCAATTAAAAGTAACAATATGGAACGTAAAAAAACAAATGATACTAAAGGAAAAATAATTGATACAAAGAACAAAGTTAAATTAGAATGAAAACTTACACCACGAAAATAAAAACTAGAATAACAAATTTAAAAACAAAAAAAGATTCCAAAACCAACTATAAACCACCAAGTAAAGTACTAAAAAAACCATCGCAAAATACAAAGCAAAAAATACGATAAAACCAATAAATTCTTAAACTTTTTACCCAAAGCAAAATATCACTCATAAAAAAACAAAAAAAATAAAAAATTAACAGTTTAAATCATTATACAACAATGACCACAGTTAAACAATTTAAGCAAAAAAATTTATACACAAACAATTGGTAAACTAAAATCTCACACAGACATCAAGTTGCAACTATTAAATTAATCTCATTTCATTCAATCATCCAACATAACAAAAATAAAAGCATAAACATAGGCAACGTAAACAGAACTAATAAGAAAAAAAATAATGTAACAAAAGAAAACTATAAAAAAACACAACAATATAACACCACGAAAAAACGAATAGATTAAACACATTAAAACAAAAAGAATTCCACACATTATAAACCACCAGTAAAAAAACCGTAACAATAACAAAATCAGCATGCAAAAAAACGTTAAACCTAAATATTAAACATAACTTTTTACAAAGAACATAAGACTTTAAAACATATTAAAAACATATAATCTTACAAAATTAGATAACACAAAAAAAAAAAAAAAAAAAAGTAACCAATATTATAAGACAAAAAAAAATTATGAATTTCAAATAACCTATAGAATATAAATCGAACGAAATAATCATAAACAAGAAGAGCAAACAAAAACGAAAATATTGTAGCAAAACGTAAAACAAAAAAAGTTTTTAACAAATAATTATACATAAAATAAAGTAAACAATTTAAACAGAAAAAAAATTTTATCCAAAAAACCTTACCTTTAATATGCAAATAAACATTTATACATTAAACAAATTAAATTACAAAAAAAAAAAACAATTAACAAAAGTAATAATAATCAAACCAAACAATAAACATAAAAAATAATAATAACAAAAGAAATTTAATCACAAACAAATAAATAAAAAAAAAATAAAGTTCTTTGAATATAAAAAAAATATCAATAGAATTAAATCTGTAATATTGTACCGAATTATAGAAAAGAAAGTCGATAACCTTTGCATTAAAATCAGTTCAATCAAAACCCACCCGTACCCTCCCCTACCCTCCTACCCACCAAGTCTACATGGACCCTAATATATAGTAAAAGCCACTTACGCAACTCGTGAGCCTCCAAAGTTTTCACATTTTCGAAATCGCTTATTTCGGGCTAAACATAAAACATAAAAAAAAACAACAGTTCTTAAATTTAAATACTAACCATCGAATATATTACTAACGTAACAAAAGTTTTTTCACAATAAAATAAAAAGCTAAACATAGCACATTATGAACTTAAAAGAAAAAATGTTAAAAACGACAAACCTAACTATTCCTCTTGTATCATTTTGGGAAAAAGTAAGAAGTATATTCCATACTTCAGTATCAAAACGACAAAAAATTAAACATTTAGGACAACAGTGTAACGAGAGAGAAACATTATTTTATCCATTTTTCAAGGCAAATAATCTCATAAAACTATACAATGTTGAATTTTACCATTAATAACTAAATTGAATTTAAAACAGTCAGCATTTCAAGTATCATTTCGGATAAAAACATAGCACAAAAAAAAATGATTTACTATTAATAATTACTAACCATCGAATTATATGCATAAAACTTAACAATGTTTTTCACATTAATAATAGCATAAAACATATATATATATAGAAAAACTAGAAAATAAAATTTGATACAACGACAAAAATAACCACAACTACGGCACGAATATAAAAAACTGTTATAACATAACCAAGTTACCTAACCAAAAACTTAATCACCAGTAACCAGATAAAACTAAAAACATGGGCATTACAAAAAAACGTAAAAAACCTAAATATTTCAATAAAAAACATATTTTTATAGTATGTCAAGTACAATTTTTAAACATAAGCTTTTTGCTCCACGAGGTATAGAAGTTTTAATTCAGAGACGTTAACACTTATAGATAAATATGGTCAAAACTCTTGTTTTGTTTTTCATTTATTATCAATCAAAGATTTTTATCCAAACATAATTATTTAGAATAATAAGCTCTTTTGAATAAAATATTTCAGAGTTAATTGTACATCAGTTATACCTAAATAATTCTTTTGCAAAATGTTGCGAAAAAAAATAACAAGTAAAATCCCAGTAAATCAAAACCATTAACTTACCCCTAACCCACCCCTCCCTCCATTCACCTTTAATATGATCTATAATCTAATTGAAATTTCATTAACACAAAATTTCGAAGTACAATTTCGAGATAAATAAACATAAAACACAAAAAAAATAAATAAATCTTTAATATCATAACCATCGGAATATATGCTAAATACAGATATGCAGGTACTATCTACAAATTAATATAAAAGACTTAACAAATTACATAAACACTGACAAAGAATATAAAAAGATACAATAACAGAAAACCAAACACCAACCATTAACGTAAATCGTATATCTTTAACAGTAAACAAAACTTGCATATGAATTTAATATTTAAAGTACACTATTCAGAATATACAAAAACGTAACCTATTCAACCACTATTTTAACAAAGCATATTCTCCACCATTGAGGTATTGAAATAACCATGTAAGAGTTACAAATACGATAAATATAATATAAACAAAAATAGAAGCATTAAAACCTGTCTAATTCATCATACTACAAAACGAATATAATAAATGAACTAACGTAAACAAAATTTTATATAACATCAAACTTCGTAATATTTAAACCAAAAAAATTCAATCATAAAACTATTAAACAAAACAATGTACACCTACCTGAAGAAAAAGAAAAGAAAACATAAAACAAAACAAGGTTATATGCCAAACACAACATAAATAAACAAAAACAAGGTAATAACCACTGACATAAACAATAAAAAAAATAAAAAGTTCTTTGAAATTAAAAAATATCAACAAGTTGCTTCAGATTTTAGAGTTTAATGATTTTTAAAAAGTAAAATAAAATCAATTAAAATCAGTAAATCAAAAACACCGCTCCCTCAATCACCTACCCCACCAACTCACCTGTAAAGGATCCTTTAAATTAATGAAATTTTGAGAGTCTTTCGCAAACATTTTTTTGGCTCAAAAAAGATAACATTTATGGAAAATTTCTTTGTTTAAATACGAAAGACCTAAACGAAATATAATGCTTACGCAACAAGGGAGTAATTTAAGCAAACCAATAAGACTAAATACATATCAATAACCTAAAATGAACTAAAGAATAATAATGAATACAAATGTAAAACCTAAACAATATATACCCAGGATGAAATAGTATAAAATCGAATAACATCCTAAAAAAAAAATATCCTCCACTTATAACAAAACGGTAAAAGTAGACTTCAGGTCATACTAATACTCGAAAATAATGTTCCCACATTTTCCTTGCCAATTAAATCCAAATCAACAAGGTAAAGGTCGTATTAAATCATAAACCAAAATTCCTATAACCAAAAAAAAAAAAAAAAAAAAAAAAAAAAAAAAAAAAAAAAAGTGACCAATCTATTCAAAGGATACCAGGCATATATTGTCCCATTTGGGGGTCACCCCCGAAAAGGGGTGTAAGGCGGGTTTTTGGGGGCCTCAAGCCCGAAACGGGCTGAGGGCCTTATACCACTCCATTCGAGATAGAGGTTAATGCCCGCTAAATACCATAACCCCTTCGGGTTATTCCCCCTCTCAGGATTTCGACAACCCTTATCAAAGGGCGCCAAATTCCCAAATTTAGGGATTTTTCATCTACGGATGATTGCTGTTAGGCTTTAGATACATCAATTGAAATTAATTGAAACTAGTTTATTCCGTAAGTTTAGGTACAGTAATATTGTTTAAATAATTACTATGATAAATGTTGAAAATTAAACACTGATAAATTAGTAAAAGAGGGAAAATAGATGAAAGTTTTGATAGGAAAATTAATTTACTGTGTTAAACGACGATGATGTGTTTAGAAAACGCTAAGCTAAAAAATGTAAGTTTATATGATTGAAGTAATGTTAAAAGGTATTTTAGCCCGGAAGGAATTTTGGAACTAAAGATGTCTACGTTTATTTCATAAGTTTCAAATGATGCTTGTTAAACTCGAAAAAACGACGTAAACAACTTTGAATGAAGTCAAGATATGTCAAATTCATAGTTCAAAGAGCTAAAAAGGTATTCTATTGAATAGAATTAAGGTCACTTATGGTTTAAGGAATTTTGTTAAGATAAAATACGACAACATTACCTGTTGAAAAGATATGCAAGAGGATAAAATTGTGGGAAAACAATATCGAGAGAAAATGTATGACCACTTGAAGCTATCCTTTACTATTTTGAATTAGTAACCTCTTTGTTAACATTAATTGCAACTTCAATTTCATACGCGAGGTATAGTTAAGGATTTAACATTGAATACATTATTATTCTTAGTCAGGTTATGATATGTTAGCTTATAATTAGGTGTACAATAAAAAAACATTAATGTTGCGTAAGAAATAATATTCGTAAGGTTCGTATATAAGAAGTTAGTAAATTTAAATTAATATGTATATTGTTTTTCCAAAAAAATGATACTTCGAAAAAAATATGACTTATAAAATCTAAATAGTTTCAATGTGATCACAGGTAAAAGAGTGGGGATGGGGTAAGTGTGACTGTAAGGGTAATGAAGAGTGGTTTTGATTTATGATTTAATTGATTAATAATACTGCAATTATTATTAAAATCAGGTATAAACTATTACACTTTACAATGATATCTTATTCAAAGAACTTATTTTATTTGTTATGTCAGGATAAAAGATATTTGTTATAATATTTATGGACATGAGTTTAGGGAATTTGCTTGCAATAACGATTCTTATTTCGACTGGGGTTATAATTGATATTTAGACGGAGTATATGATGAATTTTATAAGAAATATAAAAAATAATTTTTTACGATAGTTGATGTAAAAGAAAAATTTGTATAAAAAGACAGCAAATAATATTATTTTCAGTATTATTTCAGTTATAGAATAAAGATTTTAAGGACAGAGGAGTTATTTCTATCATTTTAATGTTAAAATATTACAGAATAGTTAATGTAAAAAATTAAACAATCTGATTAAATGGTGGAGATAATTGCCATGAAAAAAAGTGTGAAATAGGTATTACGTTTTGTACGAAAAGTGTTAAGAGTTTAACTTTATACATGTTTAGTTAAATGCGGCCAAAGTTTGTTATGATTAGTAAAGTTTAAATAAATTCAATAACGTATGGTTGATGATATAGAAGTTTGTCCGTTTACATTACTAATTCCTTTAGTTCAAAGAGTACAAACTTATTGATTATATGTTTAAGCATTTTAAATTAAATGTTAAAAAAACGATTGTCGGAAAAATAGTATTCGATGGGTTAGGTATATAAAAAGAAAAACTTATTTTTGTTTTGTTATGTTTATACCGAAATAATACTCGAAATGTGACAAAATTGAATCAAATAGATATTCTGAAAATCATAAAAGATGGAAGGGACAGGAAAGGTCATAGGAAGTGATAATATAATTGATATAAACTGAATTTGATAAAATGAAATCAGGTTTTAAAATAAAAAAATACTTTACTCTGTCTATGATATATTTGTAAAAATCAAAGAGCTAATATATTAAATTTATGTTTGATTGTTTGGATAAAGCTATTGTTATGCTTTTTACAGTTAATTCGTTAAGGTCTGAATAAATGATATTTAGACAAGCGTTATGATAATTTTTTGTAAATATTTAGCTGTTTAATGTTAAGAAAAAATTAACTTAATAAACTTTACATATAAATGGAAAAGATAAATGAATAGGTTATGAAATATGAATATCAATGTTTAAAGTTACTATACTGGTGTTAAAGTGTGGAACTTTGATTAAATGGATTTAACATTATAATCGTGCGTAAAAGTTGTGTTTAAAAGGGATTTGTACGGTTGTGCATTATATTTTCTTTGTTCATTCATGATGTTAATGGATTAAGCTATATAATTTTAAAATGTGAAATAAATAACTTTGTTATGTTAGCATATTATTCGTTTGATTATAATATAAAAAATAATAGAATAACTCATTTATTGTGCTTAAATGTTTATACCGAATATGATACTATGAAGAAAAATAGAAACCGACCGAATAAATCCA
>JABUQX010114799.1:0-17500 GCA_015478945.1 Trachelipus rathkii
ACAATATATCTGCAGAAGATTTGAATTGACGTTTAAGCCGTTTCGCATCAAAGAGAAATGAGTTTCTTATCTTTCCATTTCATTTTGAAATGGTATTTGACTGGACTATAACCATTCAGCAAACCAATAAAGAGCCTTATTTTAGCCTGACTGCTTACTTTTTCGTATATTTGTCCCCACAAGAATTACTTGTCTAATAACTTTTCATGGCACGGTGCTCCAGTTGTGGCTGACTGTTTTTTCATGTGGCTTTTTGATAGTCCAAAAAAGTTGTTATATTGTATAAATGACCTTTATTTCCCTACTTTACTAATCTTGAAACAGCTCCACAACTAGAAGCTGAAGAAATCTTTTCGTAAATTATTTCTCTACTTCATCTTCTTCATCTTCTTCTATTCTCTCTCTCTCTCTCCTCATCTCTCTCTCTCTCTCTTCATCTCTCACTCCCTCGCTCTTTCATAATAAATGTATAACTCATCTAAATTTTGCTTCTTTCTCTACTATCCCTCTATTACCTATATGTATCTTCCGACATTACGACACAAAACCGTTTATATCTTATTCCACTAAAAACTACTAAACTCTTCCTACAAACCCTTTGTACTTCATTAATTCCATTTTAACGACTCGTATGCAACGACTTCCTTCCTTTCTCCTCCACCCTTTCAATCTGGCTTCAGCCTTGCTGTGTAATATGGGTTTCATACTAAAATATACATAGCCAATTTCGCTTACTTCTCTCTCATCTCTATCTCTCTCTACTCTCTCGCTCTCCTCTCTTCATCTCATCTCTCTCTCTCTCTACTCTCCCTCTCTCTCTCTCTATCACTCTATCTCTCTCTCCTCTCTCCTTCTCATCTCCTCTACTCTCCTCTCTAAAACAACAAAACTCTTATTTACTCCCCTTGCCTATCGTAATGCAATCAAGAGACTGCTTCTTTGAACTCGATATTCTATACACCATACCCAATTAATTAGAGAGTTCGTGAACCACTCGCATATTCACACCGTCTCATCATTTACCTCTGTCATAACTTCTTAGCAACTAGACTTCATCCTGATTATGCTTTCAATCTCATATACTACTGTTACTCTCACCCCTATACTTCGGTATATTTCCTATAATTTCCTTTTGAACTTGCGCACTTCAAACTAACAAATTTAATTTTCTTGGATTTTGATAATAGAATCTAAAAGTAAGTTAATGACGATTAAGTTAGCGTAGTGGAGATAAAATGGAGTGAAGTTAGCTATATAATTGGATGAGCAGAGGTATACGTCTCCTTGGTACCTTGTTATTTAATTTGGATATTAATTACATTGGTTATGAAAGTACATTTAGTAGTGTAGTAGGTATGTGGGCTATGAGGAAAGTGTTTAGATAATGACTGAGGATGAAGAGTGTACGAGGTGCCTACTATATTTGACGTGAATGATTTTATTTGTGCGAAACTGAAGAGAGTTTGAAAGATGGTAAAAGGGCGGTAAAGGTGAAATAGTAGGTTAGAAGCAAAGTATATAAGGTAATGATTATAGGTAGTGATGTGAATTAAATTTCACTACATATTAGTTGAATTTATGTTATTATTAGATAAACTAAAAAGGTCAAAATTTAAATAATTAGTAATATTTAAGTTGAGGAAAAGGAACCTAAGATGTCAGTTAGTGAAGTGTGAAATAGGAAGGCTGGCTTAGTGCACATTAAATACATTGATGGATATAAAAAAGACATAAGGCTTTGTGGCTAGTATTTGCACGAGCTTATGTAGTATGTTTACACGTGTTAAATTATAGTAGTGAAACTTATTATCTATCTGAATAAAAGTATAATCTAATAGTACAAAATGTCAAGGATAAATCATTAGGGGCTTGTAGATGTGAAAAGAATTAAATCAAATGGGAATGTACGCCCGTTAGGAGTTGGTGTTAGTGAAGAATAAGAAGTAAAAAATGATAGAGAATAAACGAGAACATTGAGAGTGATTATGTATATGGAAGGAGATGATATCGTGGTATTAGCGTAATGTATAGTTAGTTAGAGTGTGTTGGTACGACCGCTAGAGTACTAGAAGAAAAAAGTGATTGATCAAGAAGATAATACCGAAGGAGAGGAATTGGTCAACAAGTTCGTAAAAAATAGAGCATAATAGGAGGATGCGGGCTTGGGCCTGACCAGGGACTGTAACACCTACATTTAGATACTAGATGCCACAGGATGAGTCACTTCATCTCGTGTAAAACCGTAGGTGATTTTTTGACTGCGACGAGTTCTAATATAAGGTATAAAAAAAGTATAAAGTGTTTGGGCTTTCTTTTCACTGTGGTCATATCTTTATCCATTTCTGTTCCGTCTTCATACGCACCTCACCTAATCTGGAGTGAGATAGATCGGATAATATTAATATTAATATATATATAATTAAAAAAATAATATATATAATATAATATATAATAAATTAATAATATTATATAATATATATATATATATATATATATATATAATATTAATAATAAATTATTTATATAATATATAATATATAAATTTTATATGATAGGAATAGATATAATCTATGTTTATTTTATGGTCGAATAATAAGCGTCGAGTGATCAAAAAGACATTGTGAAGTAAAAGGTGCGTTAGTATTAAGGTAATAGGGTAAATTTCACCAATTACATAGAAAACAACATATATCCACTAAATATATAAAAGTTTAAAATTGGTTATATATTAATATTTTATAACATTTGCTAACATTACATATTATGAAGTTAATATGGAAATATATATGTAAGGTATGATATAATGTAGTTGTAGGTAGCTTCATGATCAAAAGTAATGAATGACGATATGAAAAAGAAAGACGTACAGTTAAACAATATAAAATATGTAATGGAATTTTAAAGTAAAACAGCGGAGTAAGACAGGTTTGTATATTATATATGTCGTTTTTCTCCATTGTATCAATTTTTATAGGATGAGGTAAAATAGACATTCGATAGTGTAATGGCAGGAATAATATAGTTTAGTAAATGTGGAGATGGATGATGAGGTGAGTGTACCTATCACTTAACATATGAGAATTATGTTCTATTGTGAGCGAATTAAATGAGAGTGAGAAGATTGGAAGAGAGATTGCATAAATGCGTGTGTAAAAGGAGGGGTTTAAAGTTAACGTGGATAAGAGTAATTGTTATTAGGGGGAATTGAGACAACTCTACTCTAATTGAAGATTATCTTAGATGGGGGCAACTTGGAACATAAGTGGCTGAGTTAAATATAGATGAGATTAAAGTAGATGTGAGGAGAGGATAACGACAGTCAAGATGTTTAAGTTAAACAGTTAATTATATATATATATATATACTATATAATAATGTGAAGCAAGGAGTGAACTGTAATCAATGTAAATCGTGTGAATTAAAGAACTAACGTCTTTGAGTATGCTCATGCATAAGCTTATACAGAAAGCTAATGCTGTAACCTGTTAATTGAATATATAGTAGTGAACTATGTTCAGAATTAAGACAGTAGTCTAAGTTTCAAATGTGTTTCAGATGGATCATTACTTAGTCTCTAGTGTGAGCAGATTATTAAATAGAGAGGAATATAATGAACGTGATTAGAGTAGAGTGTTGTTGAGAAGAAAGGGAAATGAACGATGAACAAAAATAAAAGTAGTAGGTTTATTAGTCCAGGCAAGGATCTTAATTGATAGTCAGGTTGTTTAAAGCGATGTAAGTTAGAGTAGTGTTGGAAAACCGGACGCTGAGAGATGAACCTCGAGAAAAAAATAAGATTGAGTCAAAACTAGATATTGAAGAGAGAAATCGAGGTTTGATTAGAAGGCTGAGAGAAGAAATGATGTTATATAACAGGAGAAGCGGGGATTGGATGAGATTATAGTTGTGCCATCATGGCCAAGAATAATACCCTTTACACATTAAACTACGCTCCATAGTGAGTCCATCGCCTTATCCCATTCCAAAGCTTAGGTGTATGTTTACTAGAACTGACTCACGATGTGCGATCCTCAACTTAATTAATTATGTTACTGAGGGCTCTATTATATATATATATTATTAGTATACTATTATATATATATATATATATAGTATAGTAAGGCTGGATTCTTGTCTAATTTAGTCAAGTTCTTCTACGCTTTTCTTCCGATCCCGTCGCGCCTACTCCCAATTCTTGAAAAATATTAAGGAAGATAATAAGAAGAAGAAGATTAAGATATAAGAATATATAATATATATAATATATATATATATAATAAAATATATATACTAATTATAATATATATTAAAATTAAAATATATATATATATATATATATAATATATATTATATAAAATTTATAGATAAATAATATTAAACTATATATTAATATAATATATATATATTATATATATATATATATTAATATATATAATAATAATATAATAATAGTTTATGTTAATAAAAATAACAAAAAATATATCATATATAAAATTATAATTATTAAAATTATTTATATTATATATATTCTTAATTAACAATAAATTAAATAATATAAATTTTCTTTACTAGATATTACAAACTTATAGAAATTTAAAATATTATTAATCCAAAATATAACTGCGTTATCCAACCATCTACAGAAATAATTCCTATTATGAGATCCCTATAAATTAGATACTCTTTAACTTATATATTATTATTTAGTTCAGAAAGATAATAAAAATATATCAATTAAAAAAAAAAAATTAATAACTAATTTTGAAGGTTAAATTTTTTAAAAATCGGAAATTTGAAATATTACTGATGTAAGATTAAATATTTATGATGTATACCAATTAACGATTATCATAACTCAAAATTCATATTTATTAATATTTAGGATTGTTTTTATTAAAATAAATAAATTCTGAGATATCCGTGGAAATTTGCTATTATTAGAAATTATCTGGTATACATGTGTCTGTGTTTTTCTGGCTAAAATCTTATCATTGGACCTATCCCTATTATTTTAGCCCCATATTCAAATTTTAATTTCTCACTCTATCAGTTCTAAATTTGTACTATAATATTCATTACATTAACCTCAAGTTAAAAGCCAACCATGCTGGATGTTAAAATCTCAAATTTTACTACTTCGCAAAGAATCCTATTAAATCCTTAATATATAAAATTATAGAAAAACTGCACTACGGCGCATAGTTAAGTCAGTGCAAATAAAATTACCACTTATTATCGTTAAGATGTTAGTAAATCACTAAGATTTTTAAAAAGCTCGAGAACAACAAAACTTATTCTGAACTTATGTTTGTGAACATAACATTACTGGTAAAATGCATTTGATAGTCTAAAAATGGCATTATAAAAGTTTAAAATTCAGTAAAATTATTGGATTTTATAATATGCCTTGTTATTAGGATAGGAAATGTTATCAACAAATTTATTGTAAACATCTCTTCAGAGAAATATTTGTGTAGAAAAGATAGGATAATTATTTTTTAGTGCTACTTTAAGTGATTCATTTATTCCACAATCCTTTTTCACAACCGTCCCTCGTTGAGATTTCAGGATTGTGGTAAAATAATAAACATCTGATAGCGCAATTTTGAATAGGGTATAGGTTTTTTTAATTTCTCTTTTATCTATCATTACATTAATTAGGTACTCTTATAAAATTTATTTTCTGATAAAAATCCGGTTTCAAAAGATTTTAATTCGATTAGAATCCTTTAATATTATATTATTAAATTATTAATTATAATATATTATATTATTATATTAATTTTTAATTATTATATTTAATATTATTATATATTAGTAATTATATTATATTATTATAATATCATTAGTAGTTAAATGTTAAATAGTGCTAACTTGAGGTTAGCAAAGTTAGTAGTATTAGTAGTAAATAGTAGTTTATATAAGTATAGAATTGTATCATATTAGCAGTATAAAACAGTAGTATTATATATTATTATTATATTTAATTTATATATTATTATTATATTTAATATTATTATATTATCATATTATTATTATTATTATTTATTATATATATTATATATTTAATTATTATATATATATTATATTATTATATTAAATTATTTGATTTATTATAGTAATTATTTCATAGATATTAATAGTATCAGTAATTTAGTAGTAAGTAGTAATAAGTAGATATCGCGGGCATTTTGTGTAACTTTATCAGAATGTTTGTTTAATCTAAATAAATAATATTCAATAATTATAAATCAACTAATATCTGATGACGTCACCCTGTGAACTAACGTAAACATTGAGGAATCAACAACCAATAATAATTAAAGAATAATTAATAAATAATAATAATAATTAATTAATAATAAATATAAATAATTAATTACTTAATAATACAAAAATAACAAAATTAACTAATTAAAAATAATATAATAATAATAATATAAATAATAAATAATATAAATAATAATATTTAATATAATTAATAAAATAATAATAATAATAATAATAATAAATATAAAATAATTATAATATAAAATATAATAAATAATATTAATATATTTCTAAAAGGATAATAATAATAACAAAATATTATAATAATAATTATTACCCTATGCAAATAAAACCATATTCTTATATCACTGCTTAACAATGAATGATACAAGGCCTACATACGAATACGAATAATTTATTAATTATTCTATATATCATTATTATACATTATTAATTAATTTTATAAATAGAATTAATTATAATTATTAGAATTTTATATTATATTATTATTAATGTATTATTATTAATTAATATTAATCATATTTTATTAATTGTATAAATTAGATTATTTAAAATTAAATTATATTTAATTCTTCTTTATTCTTTTTATTCTTCTCTTTTTATTTTCTTCTCTTCTTCTTTTTCATCTTCTATTTTCCTACTTCTCTTCTTCTTTTTCTATTCGTCTTACTTTTTCTTTTTCTTCTTTCTTTTTCGTCTTCATTCAACTTTTTATATCTCTTTTACTTTTTTATTCATTAACCTTTTACATTATATATTATATTATTAATTATATCTTAATTATATATTATTATATAATTATGAATATCAAATATTCTGTATTTACACTATACATATGAAAATAAATATTATAATTCAATATTGTTATATTTTATTTTATATTGTATACTATAACATGTCATTGAATAACAGTTTAAAAATGTCTATCATGAACAATTTTTCAAATAAATTTTTTCTGAAAATAAAATTATTTAGTAAAGTAAATAGAAAAATCTATTCAAAACAGTAATAATGCAAATTCGACATCAGATAAGTATTTTGTTACAAATTTCCAATCGCCTATCTACTAAACAAAGACAAACTTTTGTTGAATCAATATCTAGTTAGTAATCAAACATAATGATTCATAAGGTAATTATCTAAATGTTAAATTTATGAAAATAATTCAAAGAAAAAATACGATGATTTCTTCTATCTTTTTCTTATTATTTTTTTTATTTTTATGTTTATTTTTTTTCTATTTTTCTTATTTATTTATATAATATATTTTTTCACCATACCTTTGTATACCTTCTATATAGCTCATGTAAAATATAATATTACTAATTAATATTTTTTTTTTTTTTTTTATATATTTTATATTTATTATTTCCTTAATCTATTCTAATTTAATATAAAAAATATATATATATATTATTATTTTTATTTTTTTTATTTATTATTTTTTTATTGCCAGATTATATATCTGAACTTAAATATAAAGTCACTTAAAGTCATATTTCTTCAAATTAAGAGCGTTTAGACGGTATATATTATCCTTAAATCTTTCAAGACTAATTATATGATATATGTATATTATTATATCAATTTTGAGTTATCCAGGCTTAATCTTCTCCAGGCTCCATTTTTTTTTATAAACTATCATATAGCAAAATTTCTAATATTACACTGTTTATATAATCTTAAAAAAAGATCTGCATTACTTCACAATTATGTATTATATATCTATATAACTATATATATCTTATAACATAAAGGCTTAAGCCCACTTTCTATAACATCTACAACATATAATAATTATATATATATATTTATCAAAATATATCTATATAGTATAAGTCTAACTATAATATATCGCTGTCATATATGTAAGGATTAACAAAAGATATTCTAATATTACATAGTCTCTATTACCTTGAAAATCTGTTATAATAAAAAAACGGACAAAGTTAAAAAAAAAGTCTTTCAAGATAGATATATTAATATTAATAATAAAATAATTTAGATTAATAAAAATATTACTATATACAATAAATAATACAAAATATAATATAATAATAATAATATATATATATTTAAATTATATTTTTATTTAATATTAGTTTATAAGAAAATATATTTATTATTATTAGTATTTAATTTAATATTATAGTTAGTATATATATACAAGTTAGATATAGTATTATTTATATGTATTATTATTTAAGTAATATTATAATATTATTATTATTGAGATATATGTAGAAGAGATTAGTTATAAAAATAATGT
The DNA here is from genome assembly GCA_015478945.1 of Trachelipus rathkii. Lineage (NCBI taxonomy): Eukaryota > Metazoa > Arthropoda > Malacostraca > Isopoda > Trachelipodidae > Trachelipus > Trachelipus rathkii. The sequence continues at coordinate 8,561 of JABUQX010114799.1, forward strand.
AAAATAATTATAAATTATTACTAAGTATAGAGTTAATATGTTTAATGTAGTTTAATAATATAGTGTATTTAATTAGTTTAGATATATCTAGCATCTAACTTATATCTATTTATATTAGTATTATTTATATTAATTATTTATATCTAAAGAAACTTCATGTACTATATTGCTATTAGATTATTTTATTAAAAATTTATTATATTATTTTTGTTTTTTGTATGTGTGAATTTATTTATGTCTCATGTAGATTGTGACTGCACTTTCGAATAGTCTGGGTATTTGTAAAAAATAGAAAATAATGAATAAGTATATTATTAAATTTCCATATCTATATTTAAATAGTATTTTTTTTATAAAATTTATTATTAATATTATTATATATATATATTAATCTATAGCTATATATATTATATATAATATATAATTTAGTCTATTATATATTTTAATTCATATGATATTGCTATGGCCCTTATTGTGAGTGTTATATATAATATAAAAAAATATAAAAATTAATTCTTCTAGATTTTTTTAATGATATTACTTATATAATTATAATTTTTGCATTATTGTATTTTTAAATTAGATTTTTATTTATTATATATATCCCAATAAATAAATTTAATTTCATAACCACTCCATTTTTTTAATTGCTGCTAAAAAAATGTATACTATCATTAATTTTGTGTAAAATTAGAATTAAAATTATGCTTCAGCGGAAAATGAAAGAACAATTTGAAACATATGAACCAGAGCCCTTTACCAAGCAAGGTCTCCCACCGAGCAAAAGAAATATCATATTATATATTCATATTATAATATATATATATATAATTTAATATAAAACTATATATATCTATATATAAATATATAATTATAATATCAACTGATAGTAGGATAATAATATATATATATTACAGATATATATATATTATATAATATTAAGTATAGTAGTAGTGGATGGTATAGTTATAAGAAGCTATTGAGAATTTGTTGTTATAAATGAAGATAATATAATAAGATCGATAAGTAAATATGATTAATAAATGTAATAAATAAATAGAAGATTATTGGATAGTGTAGTATAATTTATATAATATTAAAATTAGTATATAGGGTAATGAGGTATAGATGTATATAAGAGTAATGATAGTTCCGATTAAAGATTGTATAGAGATATGGAATATAAGAGATTATGATAAGTGAGAATAAGATGTAAAGATAAGTGAGTAGTGAGTCGATTGTGCGCGAGCGTAGTGAACATATGTAAGGTAATAAAGTCAAACTCTGTTATGGGTCCGAGAAGTTCCATTTCAAGTGAGAAAGGAGAGAATGCTACACGGAACTCAGAGAAGTAGGGAAAAATGAAAATCATAACAAAAACAAAACTTTAACAATTTCGGGGTTATAAAAAACAATGACTCATAAAAATATCCATATAGATTATCGCCAAAATTGAGTATTGAACTGGTTATGCATAGGCAGTATAGGTCTAAGTCTTATACAGACATATCAACATAGCTTGTATCCAATTAAGTAGTCTCGAACTTATTTATAACACCTTAAAAGTTTCTTATATTATGAGAAATTTAACTAAAATTGCTATATAATATATCTAGAATATATGCTCTAGTCGTGTAACACGAAGACTTTTGCCTGAGTTCCATAAAACCTGACACCTACCAACTAGCAACCTCACACAGTTAGAGTCAACTGCTATATTGGCTATAATCATATAAATGAGCTTTATGTCTCGTCTTATTAAGCCATATCACAGGCCACCCCTAAATGCGTATAAGTGACTATTTTAGAGTGCGTCTTCCCGTAAATGCGCTTGTAGCGCAAACACCGTTGAGACGTTACTAGAGTTCTTATGACGGTGTGTGTGACAAGCGTTTTCATATACTCTACTGAGTCCTATAGTCCCTTATCACTAGGGGATTGTGACTATCTCGGCACACTATATATATAGCTGAATATTCGGGCCGATAGTTTATATATTATATATATATATATATTGGCGAATATATGAAGTGAGTATTATGTGTGACTCAGATATATATAAAACTGTAGGAGAACTCAATCAGGTGAGCGGTTAGGAGGAAGATAAGTTAGACGAAATCTAAGATACGTTATGCAGTCAGCGTATAATTAGCCATAGAGCGTGTAAACTCACTGCTGAAATTATCCATTCACAGTAATAACGACGGCTCAATAGCGGACATGAACTAAGGATATCGCATAGTGCGGGCAAGTTTCGGGTAAATACCAATAAAGAAGAGAGAACAAAAATTTTGTATATATTATATTATATATATATAGTCGTATGTGTATAATAATAAATAATGGCGTAGAATGAGCAAGGGAGGATATTGACAAACATATATAAGGCTATATATGAGATATTCATAAGGGGAGAATAATAATAAATATAAGCGTAAGAGTATATAATTATGGTGATAGTTGGTAAGCTCAGTAGCTCACACGGGTAGCTAATCCGTAGTGAGTACCGTTACTAAGACAATAAAATACTAGAGTACGTATTAGTAGTGTAGACGTGAGGACACTCTCTCGTATGAGAATACAGAGTATTGGATGATTTATTTTTGGGGCGAGCCATGGATAAGGATATAGTCCCACCATATATCAGATGTGCACCTATAACAAAAGCCAAAGAGGCTGAGCGGATACATATATAACGAAAGTGGCGTTGCGATAAAGAGCTTTGTTCTCAAGCCCGGTAAAAGTGCTGTCATGGTAGGAGCCAAAAATTTGAGCCTAGAGTCAGAAGTGTTATGGGCGTACTTTCTCAAATGTGCTAAAGTGAACTCTCATGTTGGGATACAGAATGATGTACAAAAGATCGTGTGTACTACAGGGGTGTTCAAATAATAGGTGGTCGTCTTAATTCAAACGCCATTTCAGGATGGGTTATTGAGGTATAGTTAAAGGTAGATTAACTCGACTCTCATACAAGGGAACAATCATCAAGATAGATAAAATCAATAGTGTGAAAAATGTCAGAGTGCTGAGAGAGAAACCAGCTCGTCCACGACAATTAATAAATATATACATTATAACTTTTAGTTTACCATCTTAAGCTATGTCTGCAGAACGATATTATTCGGTATAATGCATGAAAATACAATCTAGTAATTAATCGCACATTATCAAGTAGCGACAAGGAAAAAGTGTTGACCTCCAAGTTATGTTAGTATAAACTCAGTATGATTCATTATTAATGGTCAGTATCATTATCTATGATTACGGTTCACCATGCATTACTGGAATTCATCGCTATATTGGATGTGATATATATTGAGTTATTATATGTATTAAGTTTATATGATCACTCTCATATATAAATTATTATTATCGTTTTATTTATGTATAAATGAGTGTTTACTCTCTCAACTCGAATAATTAAGGAAATGTGAATGATATATAAACTATAAAGTTATTATATATTATTTGAATAAACTTTCGTTCCCATATTTTAGTGGATTATGCATATAGCATTTGCACACATATGTCTCGAGGTTCGCAGGTGGACTGTAGATATTTATGTCGTATGTACATAACTCAAAATATTATGAATTAGTCGAATAGGGCTTATTGACTTAGGATAATAACATATGATAATAATTTTCTGCATCATTGGATTTTATTATCATTTAGTATTAATTGGTAATGCTGGATGTATTATTATTGTACTTATTGTATGTATTGTATCTTATCATCATTGATTGATTTCCATCTATTATATGTTATTATATCATCTCATGTGGATGCAGAACCGATTTATATACGCCGCTATGTAGTCGAGTTATTTGAAGCCTATGGCGCGATAGCTACGAGCTCATTCATTAAAAATCGTAGTTACTAAGTCATACTATGCTTACGTGATAGCACTCAGAAGCGACTCAGGTGATAGGGATAGAAAAACCCAAAATAAATTAGTATGCGAGTTAATAGAACTGGAATCGGCTAGATCACTAGCGAAGCTACGGTAGTAGTAGTAAACTAAATGATACGTTATCAACTCACACTAAATAGTCATTCAGGGGTCAGACGGTATCAGGCGTGGAGTGTAAACAGTCATAAGAATACTAGAATAAGAGCCTCTTAGTATGTAATACTATTTGCCAATGGATAGTTAGTCTGAGTAGGTAGAGCAAATAAGTAAATAGTATGTCAGTGACAGAGAGGACTCCCAGTATAGTATACGGAGTCGGGATTATCACGAGAGATATTACGGCACGGGCCTCCATAGTTAGGTTGTTATATCTCAATAATACGCAACCTAAAGATACGATATGTATAACGTTGCAAAAAGTGTCTATGATAGTGGTCAGTACAGGGGAGCGACTAAGTAGCGTCAATAAAATGATCTATAGATGAACGACTTAGCACCGAGCAGGGGATACGACTTGAAGAGAAGACGTAAAATAAATAACTAGTCAGACCAGGATAAGCGAGAAATTGACAATATTTAGTATAGTGCGCGTGAGAGGAACTGTACAGCGAGTATAGTATGTCACGATGTCAAGCGGTCATGTAGATCAAAGCTGCTAAGCCATGGAATATACAAACGAAGAGCTAATATGTAGGGGTAGAGTCTAAATGTTACTGCATGACAAAGTAGTATTGCTTAAAAGTGATACAATCTTCTCCAATAATATGTTACATCTATGTGATGCCAAAATAAGACCCAGGGATAAACCATAAAATAGAGCGCGCATTCTTCGTAAAGTTCGTGTGCAGCTACAAAATAAAGGGAATTTCTAACAGGAAAATCTCTCTCCAACAAATGTGCCTCGTGTTAGATAATACTGCTGTAAAAATTTCAGACCCAGATAGTCTGCTCATTGAATCGATAAACAGATCAAAACCTTCGCATCTACTTGCGAATATCTCTAGCTGGTAATTCTGTTTTCAGAAGTGTATTATATTCGCTCGTATATGTCAGCTTCCACATGTGTCCATCTATGAGGAAATATCTCAGTAAAAATAATTTTGTGTATCCAAGGAACTAGCTTGACCACGTATATAACCAAATAAAAACTTCTACGCTTTAGCACGTATCTAAAGATAATTTATCGGCCATCCTTAGTGTCAGAGAAGTAGGAACTTAGTAACGGTAGAGTTACTCGGTTCTGAATAATAAATAGTTATCGTCGTGATATGATCTTATAGTACAACAAACTAGTGGCAAGAGTGAGATTAGGGTGAACTGACACGGAAATCAGGCAGCACGACCGTACATAATATATCGTGAGGAAGATGACACTGACCCAGTCTATCTATAATATATAAGATAATTACGTAACTAGGTTAGTCATAGCCATGTGAGAGATCCAACCGGAAAGGCAGTAGGAGGGCGGTAGTACAGTTATTATGCAAATGGTAAGTCGGGTTTCGGTAATAGCGAAATATTTTGAAGAACTACCGGTCTATTATAGGCATAAAAGATCAGTATAATGAGTTCATCGACTTGGTGGAACTCAGTTATGGCTAGTCAAAGCTTACCGCGGTGAAATGGCGCTCTACAGAGGGGGGCTTAGTAGCTATAGCCGGATTATAGCAGGGGTATATTGGCCTAGAACATAAATATGAAAATAGAATAAAGAAAGTAAGAAAATAACTGATGTAAAGCTAATATAAAAATAAAATAAAACCAAGTTATAGGGGCCCTAAAGTGAACAAACTGACTCATGGTAATTGATGTACGATGAACTGTAAGATATACTGGTCAAAGCTAGGACAGTCATAAGTGATATAATAATATATATAACGTAATATATTTTTTATATAATTTAATATTAGAATATAATATATATATATATATATATATAATATAATATATATATATTATTTAATATATAGAGAGATATGAATTAATATATAATTAGATATAGAGATATATAAATTATATATATATAGAGATATAATATATAATATATATATGAGATAGAGAGAACGAGAGATATTATATATATATTATAGTAATAATTATAGATGAAGTAATAGATAGATAGTAATAATATATATATAATATAAATAGTAGATATGATATATATTGTGCTATGGGGGATAAGAAATAGTGAAAAATATATAAATAATAGTATAGTATAGATAGTTAATAGATAGATATAATTATATATATATATAGAGTAATAATAAATAAGATATAATATAATATATATAGTATATATATTAATATATATGAAGATATTAGACTAGGATCGATATATTAAGGAGACAAATGATGGTACTAGAGGATAGATATGAGCTAGTATGCCAAGACAAGGTAGTTATGCGGAATAAGTATTAAATTTAAGCTCGGAGAAAGCGTTAAGTAGTAGTATAATAAATTGAGTATATGAAGTCAGAAAGGCAATAGGGAGTGGTAGGAGGTGAATATAGGTGGATGAGCGGAAGCGTATACGTAATTATATATAGAGGTATACATGTTGATACTACGGAATACGCGCAATATACTATATAGAAATATATATAATAGAGTATATAGGAATCACGGAGGAATAACAGTGATGAGCATTAGTGACTGTCTGGTACTAAATGAAGTATGATATTACACGCCATTAGGTGCTGGAGAGGACACCGGTTATATATATATATAGTAGAGATATAGAATAAGGATGAGATAATAATACTAGACGAGGAATTATAGTAGTGGAAAGAGGAATATTCAGGAGCATATAAAAGATAATCGCGGGGGGAAACGAACATGAATGAGTATATAAATAACTAATTTATAAGATACTACTAACAGAAGAAGGATATCAGAATATAAGCAAAATAAACGTCCGATATTAGGTTATATATATTATTATAAGCGTATATACAGATACAACAATCTTCGCCTATGAAACAAGATAATATTTAGACTGAAAATATATCGTATTTTTCCCACTTATGAGTAAGTTTTTACTTTTTATGGATAAGTGTATGGACTCAATAAGAGATAAGAAAGTAAGGAGTACTTCCAGAGTAAAACAGATTAAGAACAAATCGTATAAATTAACCGATAAAAGGGAAATATAATAAATTAATCTCGAACTATCTTAACAACAAAACACCTAACATCAGAACAACCTATCTTCAAAATATTACTCTCAACAAAATTCATATACTAAAACTTGTCACTCTTGCACAAGTAACAGAATGTGAAATTTTGTTTATTCCATACATAGCATAGACCAATTGAACACTATGAGCCATTTTCTATAATTCACACCCAGAACTTAAAATAGGAAGAAATTATAGCGAAAGTTGAAGAGTAAAAGATTATAAATCTGAAATGGATTCCTTGCAATGTAATAAAAAAAGATAAAGAGGAAGAATAGAAGGATAATGAATAAGAGATATAAATAGAATTATATTAGTATATATATAATATAAAGTTAATAATAAATAATAAGATTTAAGAAATTAAGAATTAAAGTTAGAAAAAATTAATAATAATGAATATAATATAAATTAATAAAATAGTAAGAAATAATGAATAAGTATAATAAATAGCTTTGGTGTTATAAAGAGATTATATTAATTAAAAGTATAATAAAAATAAATACAAATACATATCTAATGATTTAAAAAAATTAATAATAAATAATAGTTAAAATATGGTTTACTTCAAAGAAAAAAAGTTAATATGAATATATAAATGAGAATAGATTGGGCTGGTAAACTGAGTCAAAAAGGCTATAAATACATAATATTCATGGAAATTCCACAAAGAAAACAAAGAATATAAGATATTAGAGAAACGATATATAAATAAGATTAATTGTAATTTAAAAAGGAAAAGAGATCTGGAATGGTTTTATTTTCTTTAATAATAATAAATTATAGATATAATAAAATTGATATGTAAAGATTGTTATTACCGTTTTCTGAGAATTTCAAGAAAAAGATATGCTGCACGGAACAGAGTATCAAATCAACCATGTTATATCACTAAAAGCACAAGACCGTTAATGTAGGGTTCAACTACACTAATTCATGACTCGAATAAGCAATATTACCGATATACACAAACTTTCTCACTCAAGTAAATTCATCTCATGTACCTCACCTATACTACCCCTACCTCATACTACTCACCTACTCACAGTACGAAAAAAGAACGTTAACTCAGTTAAACTTGTGAGTAAGACCTCTATAAATACACGGGTGAATAGGATCATAAGACATAAAGCCGCCATAAATATGAGTAGGTACCCTAGGGCATATAATATATATAATAGATATAGAACAACTTACTCATGTGAATTATCATTGGTATATTATAGATATGATAGATAGATAGATAATATACAAATATATATATATATTAAGAAATAAGAAAACAAATAATAATGTATATATAATTAATAGATGAAATGTAACATAATCATATGTAATAAGATATAATATGAATATATAGATGAAGATAGATATTATAACAGTAGGTGAGGAGTAAGGAATATAACTATATAATGATGCAAATACTATGAGTAAGGTTATGAAATGAATAAAATAATAAATAATAAGAATAAATAGACGAGGCTAATTATTAGCGGTCATAGGAAATACGCTCTAGAGAACAGTAAATAAGTAGTACAGTATCAACGTATCACATATAATTATTAGGTTAAAAGACGACTTAGAATAAGAATAGTAGAATTAAGTTATAGAATGTAGGACTAAAGTACCTATAATGATAGTATACCGTATAGGGTAGTAAAATAAAATAGTGCCTCTAATAAAGAAATAAGAATAGAAAAGTGAATCACTAAGGTGCTGATTATCCAATGAAATAGTTATATATAGTACGCCGAATTAAGAGTCAACGGTAGCTACTGTAAATAAATCCTAGCTAGGTGGGATAGGACAACACGACGCTAACGATGCAATGGTCTACTTTACTCTAGTCTT
>JABUQX010114799.1:22500-34808 GCA_015478945.1 Trachelipus rathkii
ACATAATGAATAATGAATATAATAATAATAATAATAATAATAATAAGAGAATAATATAATAATGATAATAATCATTGAATAATAATAATAAGTATAATAATAATAATAAGTAATAATATAATAAGTTAAATATAATTACATAATAATAATAGAAATAATAATAATAAAAATATTAATAAATTAGATCAATAAAAAAAAAAAAAAAAAAAAAAAAAAAAAAAATAAAATAAAAATTATAATAATGTTATTAATATATATTATTTTTAGAAGAACTTTATATATTATTCATTATTATTATTATAATAATAATAATATTATTATTATTATTATTATTATTATTATTATTATTATTATTATTATTATTATTATTATTATTATTATTATTATTATTATTATTATTATTATTATTATTATTATTATTATTTTATTATTCGTTATTATTCTCGTGCATTATTCATCGAAATGATTATTATCTATTACTGTAATTATTTTTTATTTTCTCTATTAAATCTATTTAATCAATTTCGATAGTTTGTACCGTTTATAAAAAGAGGAAAAAATGCGATTGTAATTTCTCTATTAATTAATTATTATAAATGAAAAAGATTAATGATGATTAGATTAATGATATTAAAGATAAATGATTAAACTCAAATTTAAGAAATTTGAAAATTTGAAAATTTTATCTTGTTTTTTTTTTTCTTTTATAAAAATATTTTTTTAAAAATAAGGTTTTTACCTTATCTATCTTCTTCTTCAATCATTACAATCACTTTGCTGTGAATGAAGATCGAAGGAATGATGACACAAATTTCACTCTCAAATTCAATCATTTTAATGAAAAACTTCTCCGTTCTCTCTCCCTCTCTCCTACTCTCTTCCTTTCTTTTTTTCTCATTTTCACATTCATTTTTATTTTTTTCTTACTTTATTTTTTTCTTTTTCCCTTTCTTTCTTTCCTTCCTCTTTCTTTTTTTTCTTTCTTTCTTTCTCTTTTTATGTCTTTCTTTCTCCGAGTCCTTTTCTTTCATATCTTTTCTTTTTCTCTCTCTTCTCTTTCTTTCTATCTCACTTTATCTTTTCTTTCTTTCTCTCATTTCTCTCTTTCATTCTCTTTCTCTTCTTTCTCTTTATTTACTTCTCTCTCTCTCTTTTCCTCTTTTTCTCTCAGCCTCTTTTTTCTCTCTTACCTTCTTTGTTTCTCCTTTTTTCTCTTACATTTTGCTCCTTCTCTTTCTCTCTTTCTATTCTTTTATCTTCCCTCTTTACTTTTACTTTTCTATTATTGTCCCATTCCTCTCCCCTGTTTTTTCTCTCTATCTCTCTTTTTCTATTAAATAACCACACCATCAAAATACAATCACTCACAGTAATGATTAACAAAAAGTCACACAACCTTATAAACCTATACCTTCACCACCACACCTCACAACACTGCCCCAAACACTACAAACCAAACCTCTCTGACATCACCCACCTCCAAACCTTATAATGGGAGGTCACTTCAATACTCATCATCCTACATGGTACAACGCCCAAGAAGCAGACCACAGAGGAATCCACATCACATCTAACCTTGAAAACCTAAACATTCTAAACAATACAAACATTCAACACCAGAATTCTATCACAAATCTACCAAACTTACACGTCACCAGACATAACACTATGCTCACTAAACTTGCATACCAAACTCCAATGGTCAACACAAACCGATCTACACTCCGCCCATCTCCCAATCATCATAAAATATCAAAACGTTAATGAAACAAACAACTCACTTAGGAAAACATATACAAACTACAAAAAAGCCAACTGGACACACTTCACCAATTACACAGAAAATAGCATACACCCCCTAAATATCATAAACGCATCAACACTCAATAAAGCCATACAAAATATCAAATCTTTAATCCAAAAACCAGCTAACCAAAACATTCCCAGAGGACACATCAAAAGATTAGGATGGAGAATGTATATATATATATATATTTATATATATATACTAATAATATAGTACTATATATATATATATTTAGGATATATAATATATATATATTTATATACAAGTCCCACCACAGCCCATAGTTTATATATATATATATATATATATATATATATATATATATAATACTATATTTAAAAAAAATATATATTATATAGATCCATACTTATATTATAGTAAGTCTACTATTATGAATGGATATATAGTATATATAGTATATATACTACATTATATATAAAAAAATATAATATTATTATCATGCACTTATATATTATATATATAATATACATATATATATATATATTATATATTATAAGTATATTATATAAATATATCAATATTATATATGTCAAAAATATATATATACTTATATATATATATTCAAAATAAAAAAATGGTATCTTAAGAAAGGTTAAAAGATCGAATTGGTGGTAAAGGTTAATTCGTCAAGATGGAAAAAAATTTGAAACTTTAGAATGAATGAAAAATAAAATGTAATAAAATATTCAATCAGGAATGGGGGGATGGAGGTAGTTGATTGAAGGAGTTCTCAGCACCCTTCAAATTATCATAGTCCACCCTCACCACATAACACCCCCTCTCTCCAACCAATACTCCCTTGACCTTATCTGATCCTGTCAAAAATTACAAACTAAACAGCTGTGTTAAAGAATAATGTATATGTTTTATTATAACTGAATATATTGTAATTATAATTTTAATTTATTTAGCAATAATGTCCATGATTAATTTCATTTAAAAGTCTATTATGTTGAATTATAGTACTAATATATCTATATACTCTATATATATCATATATAATAATGCGCATATATATATATACTTATCAGCTCAATTCTTATTATACCTATCTAATATTATATATTATATATAATAAACTTTCATAATATTAACCGGTCATGCATAAATATATTTGTACCGTATTACTCAGATGTGTATATAATTATATACTATAAGTATACTATATCAGTATCATTATAGGGTAGCTAGTATCCTATATATATATATAAACTATATATATAACCCGGCTCCGGTAAGATTATAGAAGGTATACTCCGTAATATCCAGTAACTTATACTAATATATGTCTACCTCGACTAATGAGGGGATGATAAAGTATGATCTACTATATACTATACAGTCATATGTGCCTATAATATAATAAAACCTTTCATAACAATTAGTTGATGTGATGTTACGATCAATCATCTAAAATAATATTATAATTATTTCGGGAGAAAAAATAGATATCCAACACACTTGGTATTCCTGAATCCGTGATAATATCTAGGTAATCCTCAGGCTTATATTCGAAGTATCTGAACTTTTTATCATGACTCTATATGGCGTTATATATATCATATACGCTATACGGCTACTACTATAGTAGGTACTCTCAGGCTAGCTACAGGGTGAATACCTACCTGAATACCTCACTTAAAGTATCTATGCATAATACTATTGTGAGTAAATAATATAAAACTAAATTGGTCTATTCACTGTGTGAAAGCAATACAGTTACTACATGTAAGTAGAAATATAAATTATTTTTAAAATATAGTATATGTATATATAAATATTTATTTGTTTCAGGATAGAATACATAAAAATTCGTGAGTACAGGCCTCAGTTGGGAGAACGACTCAGCCTCGTGTTATATTACTCGCCAGGCTCATACACCACATATAATAGCTCATGAGGACTAGATTAACTAGTAGTGATGCACTCAATAGTGCTAAGTACTTGCAACTTCGTATACTTACCTATTTATAATCTAATACCAGCCAATGTGAGGCTTCAAGCTCGGCTAAACTTAGTAGATCTCACGACACTAATACTCATAAAGATAGTCATATATATGAGTATTACACACGATATAGACGGAAAAGGTTACTTGATATCTCAGCGACCACAAGAATTTTAGATTTCCAGCGACTGTCGGCATGATTATGTAACTTAGGTCCAAGCGTAGGCAATTAAATTTTGCACACTTTGACAAGTTTGTTATCAGAATATATTTCAATTATGTGGGCCATTATGTTAAGAAGAGTACATCTTATTAATGATACCCGTCCTAGGGAAAGATGCTTGACGCGCTATGCATGATATCCAGAATTAGGAATGGGTAGAATCCGTATAATGTTAGGCTCGGACTAAGGGAAGTTTGGTCGAGCCAAACGTATCTTCTGATTCCGCTATTTTATACTAGATATACACACGACTTCTGACAGTTTGTGCGTGGAGACACAAAAGAGACGCAATGTGGGAGTCCTTTCACTCTCCTAATTAAGAAAATATTGGTTTTCGATTAAGTATGTCTTGAAAGTTGCATATCGAAGATTAGTTAAAACAACTGGCCAGCCTGGGCATGCGCTACTGTATGAACTCGCATCATTGGTCGAGCTTCACATCCGAGAGAAACATTTGCACAGTCACTGGTCCCAAATAGTATCCACGCCCAGAACAATCATTCATTCTAACTCCAGGCCCATCAAATGGCAGGTGAGCACTCTCTCAAAGACAAATATACCCCCTGGGACGCCGTCCTCCCAAGAGTAAAGCTGCGTGGCTGAAAGGAAATAGAAGAGGCATTCTACCCATTATAGATTATCTAGAAAATTGTTGCAAACACAGACAGCATTTTGATGGTCAGTGCCATTTATGATTATATTGGTTAGAATTATGAGAGAGCGATTTTTATAATTTTATTCTATTATTCGCTTATGGTCCACAATAAATATTATTCAAATTATTTTAAGTGAGGAAAAAGTAGTTACCCGGTCCTTTCCTTTTCTTGTATTACTCCTCTAAATATTAGAGTAGAAATATTATTATTAAACCGAGAGGTGAGGACTCATCATGTGGTAATAACCCTCGAAGCAAAGTCAGGCGCTGAGGGAGGGTCAACGAGGTAGAATCAGCCTGCAGAGAGGAGTCACCGGACCCTCCGAGTTGATGAGCCGCTCGTGGTGCCACTCCCTCGTGATGGTAACTGTGTGGGACATACCAAGATGGACGCGTGTGTATTCGTGACGTAAGTTAGGTTATGATCATAGAGAAGAGTTAAATGAGTTTAACACACCACTGGTAAACTTGTCTTCTGCTTGCAGGTGGAAGTCCATCGGGGGAGAATTATCACCAAATATATAGTAAACTATTTTGTGTAAAGCCACTTAAAATAATCTAATTATATTTTTTCTCTTAGGGCTTCTTCTACAGAATTATCTGAAGAGAAAGATACAATTTGCGAACCAAAATACCCCACTGGTCCGAAATATCGGCGGCTAATAAAACGAGTTGTGCCTGATCATCACTAGCGCCGTCGTAGACGTCCCCGCGGCAATCTGATTATCATGATATCGTCCCACCGAGATTAGTGCCAAGCGACAAGAGAGTTATCAGTTCACAGTTAATTGTGAATGCTGGGCCATTATACATTAATAGTAAAGGGTGCAGGCACGACGCTGCATAAATGTGGCACGCATATACCGGTCACAAAATGATTCGAATTGTCGGGGTTCGCTGGCACCATAGGTTACACATGCTTGGCGTAAAGTAAGGGCAATATTCCGGGTATCACTAGGCCTATGCCAGTCGTTACCCTCCACTCTCGTAAGTATTGTTATTGTCTCGCGTCCTAGGCGCACTGTTTATTTCCCGCACATTATGCGCCTCGGTAATTGGAAATAGTTCCGCATCCTGCTGTATGTCATATTGAAAAACTTATAGTCTTCGGTTACTCATGGTGTTCAGTTTCTCATTTTCCATCCTCGAGACTTCTAACACGAGTGTCAGGGTAATGGTAATATATGAAGAGGGTGGTCGTTAGGTTTCCAAACAGGCAACACTGCTTCTTCAGTTTCTTAGCCGGACTTTACCGTTGTGTAAACTGCGCACGCGATAAAGTTTTGTAACCCCACCGCCCTAGTGGAGAAAACAATTAGTAAGAAGTTGCCCTTTATTTTTTTGTCCAGGTGAAACAGGCATACGGCCTGGCCGAGAGGTATTGGATACATGAGTCCAGTGACCCCTGGTTCTGGACTCGAGCACCACTAGGGATAATCTCGAGAGGATGCCCGTTGCCAGGACAACAGGTGCGGGTCGAGCGAAGTCGGGCCAAGGAGTGAACCACCGGGGACCCACGCCGATTCGCCATCGGGAGTCCGGGAGGACCGACTGGAAGGGAAATCCACGTAGGTTTCACTCCCTTAAGGGGACAGTGGTTAGCTTGGTGAACGGGTATACTTGTAGCGCGCGACCCTTAACGTTCTTTGTTAGAGTCGAAGCGGGCGTTGGTAGGAACAAAGTCTCCACGAGAGATGCTGGTGGCAATCTCACGTACGGGGTCAACGGAGTCCGAGCGATGAACGGAGAAGAGGGCCCGGGCGAAACAGGTTAATCTGTCAGGTACATTGTGTACAAAAAATATGGGTTGTCACAGAGGCCACCAGACGAGCCAACAGGCAGTAGTCCGTACGCAACAGATGAACCAGTGATAGCCTGTGGAACGTGCTGGGCGAGAGTAACACATTGATCTCCTGTGACACCACAATACGAATAAACGGAGAAGGATTTTAGTATCAACCTCCAGCCCTTAAGACATAAATCTGCAGGACTCTCCCAAGGTGCGGAAGGCTTGCTGTGTCGGATCGCCACCATAGTGAATAAATTTTCTAGAAATCCCCAGCTGGATTTATTGTTGTTGGCGCCAATAGCACGGCGATGTGGGGACTCAGGTCTCGGATCCGGCGGCAATGCTCCTATTTCATCACGTTGTGATTGGAGGAAAGGCTCCAGAGTACGCGGGTACTTCACACACTCTGGAGGACCGGACTCTCGTTGTTGGCATCCTGGGCTTCGGCCTCATGATCTTCTTTGGAGAGCAGTTTGTCCGAGGCTTGGATCATACAGAAAAGTGATTTTGGCACGGGATTTGGGCTAAGGCTGAATTAAAGGGTGTAGGTTCAACAGTTATTAGTCCATTTGTGTCAGGATAGGCTTCAGAATTTGTCGAGGTGGCATGTGGATTAGGAAACAAGCTGGTGGACTGACTTCTGGAAGGCAAAGGGCGCGTCTTTCTTGAGAGATTGTGGGAATAAATTAATGGTGGCACAGGCTGAAAGCCGACTCTCAAGACAGGACAACTTAAAAGCAGCTAGAGTTCTATTTTCTTGAAGAGAATTGGATTACCCACGATCCGAGGTCCGACCTAACGGTTTTGCTGCACGTACTATTGGTCTCCGCAAATAGGAATCTATGAGGGAGGTGAGCGCCTCTCAAGGCACGCTTCTGTGACTACCTAATAGGATGGGAGGGAGGAGGTTGAATTTACGGTTTGCAACCAAAGGGACGCGAGTAAGTACAGGATATTGGCTGTTCAAACATCACAAGTCATTGAGAATTACGAGTAGTCCCGCGAGAATCCGCGCCAGATGAGACTCGACTGGGACTCCCTGAGGGAGAGCAGAGAGTTACCCAGGATAGCGGAACCTGATGAACTGATCGTCTGGGCTGGACGTGACAAAAGGGATGCGGCAGTGTCCTCCAGGACTCCGCAGGCGACATGGGACGTGAAGTTGGGGAAGCTAACATGGGTGAACTCAGGACCGACAAATTAACACAGTGAATTCGGCATTCGGATGAAGATCCGGACGAGATCGAATCTTGAGCGAACCGCGGTTGAACTACACAGAATGGTATAGATGATCTCCGGTTTGCTCACGTAGAAGACAATAATTCTTTCAACAATTAAATATTTCTGAAAAAAATTCCATACCCAGGATTCCAAATCGGATCCGCTCTGGGACTTTCGGCTTCGCGCTCCGGAGTGCGGCTAGTTTCTGCCTATTTTGAAAATTGTTCGAGCACGTAGTTTCTGATAATATAAACTTTTGTCATACCCGCGCAACCTTATTACGATATGCCCTCGCAAACAAAAATCAGATACCAGGGATCCGGCTGTCGGCGTGTCGGACTCTCCCCAGGATCCGACTAAGTGATATCTCACTATTTGATAGACTGGGATCGCAGCAGTCTTCAAGGTTTGCCATGTGCAAGTTAGAGTTGTGTAACTCCCCCTGAAAGAAAAGAAAGAGATTTTGTTACTAGGAATTAAAAGCGTTCTTTCCATTCTTGGGCGGCCTCCAGCTCTTGATGCTGCCTGCGACACCGGGTCGGCTCTTGTAGTGCTTCTGACTCCACAACACGCGGTGAAGTGGCTAGACTCCTCGGAATCCGAAGCATGAAGATTTCTGGCTGACTATTTTGAAAATTTGTTTGAGTGAGAGCGTTTGAGATCTAATGGCAATAGACCATGATGTTCGATGTAAAAAACGCTGAGGAGATGAGTTGATTTAAATTATGGTTGGAAAAAAAATTATACCAGGTATCTGTAGTCTCCAGGAGAGTAGCACCTGCACCGGCACCAGACCAGGCTGCGACGGGTGCTTCCTGGCGCCCGGGAGGCTCCCACTCCGGCTCCGGCTTCGAACCCATTTAATATGAATATGAAAGTAGTCACAATCACGGAAGTGAAGCAAAGATCGATTATAAAGATATTATGAAAAAAAAAAGATTTGTTCTATAATCTAATAAGAGGAGGATAGTGATTTTGATGCATTGAGATACCCCGTGGGAAGAGTTACATCTTCTTGACTGAATGAAATGGTAGTTACCGGTAGCACCTTCTAAATAAATTTCGTGAAGTATCTAAATAAAAAAAACCTGATGAAATTTTAAAAAATAATGTAACGACCATGACTGGTGCGAGCGGGAGGAATTTTTGCGAGATAATAAAATAAATGTATAAAGGACTGTTTATAGCTTTCGCTCTATATGCGATATTAAGTGGGGCGTGGGGTCGGCCGTACATGTTGATAATCAGCTCCAGCTTTACAGGACGTAGATTACGAAAATAGTGCATGCTTTTTCTCTTCACAGTAATTCATATGTACGTGATTTAATTCTAATCTAGTGTTAGACTAGAGTCGGGCGAGCACGGATCGCAAGAAGCAGCATGTTGATTGTATGTAGTTAACCGATATAGATCGCGAATAGAGGCATCCTTTCAAATTTTCCAAATAGTGTGTGTTATGTGAGATTAGTGCCTTCGAGTGCTTTGCTATCAACTATGAAGTTAAATCTCGATTGCACCAGAACGAGACTAGGATATACTTTGAAATCTGGTGTCATTAGACGCGCAGACGAGAGAGAGTATAGAGAGAGGAGAGAAAGGAGAGGGGAGGAACGTTCATGATCAATGCAAGTCGGACCTGATAATCAAGTGAGAGAATAGACAGGAAGAAGGTGAACAGCGGTGGAGGCAATCAGCAGGGACGTATGGCAGACAAAGAAAGAGAGGATCAGAGAACAGAAAGTGCACAGTCCTAACGAAAGTAGAGATAGGGTTGAATCTTGCTAGACTGGTGCTAACAGGGGATCGGCTGAGGTGTTAATGTGATGTACCATTGGATAACTGAAACAAACCAAAATAAGGGGTAATTTTACACAAGTACATATGCACTGAAATACACTACAGACATAAATAAAGTTGAGTGGAATAGAGTTGATGAACTGCAAGCCAGATAATTAACTGAAGTATTCTAGGTAGCGTCAAAGAGTATAGGTGATATATTAATATCTGATAATATATATAATGGTCTATATATCATACAATATACTATATATAAAGATAACGTTTATATATTATATAGTATAAGTTATAGTATAAAGTATAAATAAGGTAAGTATAAAGTTGATGTCTCGATTGGGATTATCAATATATATATAGTTATGATGTATTTATATATATAGGTGTATATATTATCAATATATACATAGAGATGCTATACAGAATCAAGACTTTATAGTGATGGGGTTCACTATACGAAAGGTGACTAGTGTAAAAATATAATTATACGTAAAGGAACGGGATAGATTTATATATGTCTATATGGTGGAATGATCGGAGAAATATCTGATACTCATCGGTAGATAAAGGAGTAGGTATCATAAAATATAGAGTATGTCATGAAGGGAATGACGGATTCAATTTAAGTGAGGTAATGAACCTACCCTTATGGTATTAGGTCGGGTGGTATTATATTAGAAAACATGTAACTTTGAGATACATAATAGTAAACTGTCACTATAGAGCCGTGATGAGGAGGAATTCATGACGGACTTATTCTCACCGGGATATATGGGTTTACGGGTTAAACTTTAACATAGTATCTCATGACAAAATAAATGTACAATTTGATTAGTTGATACCTCAGGGCGGTTTTTCGTGGTAGTATTCTGCGATTCTCGAATTTCGCAATGGTATACCCGATTCCCAAGTTCTAAGCGGAATGAGGTTTCGAGCAGAATATGACGTATGAAGGGAATACAAACACCAAGGAGATATCTGAACTATGCCACTTCTTTCTTTGTCGTTGTCTCTGTTCGGTCTATATATGGCGTATATAATATTAATGTCATATAAGTGGTGAGATCTAATGCGAGGTATCATTTTCTATGTTGAATTTATGTCTTGTTGATTATTGAGCGAATATTAGGCTAGTTTCATAGGTATCATTATCGTTAGGTACATAAAGGGAATGGTATGATGTAATGATTGGGATCCATTTATGTAGTAGTGACCATAATAGAGGTTACCTATAGTTCGGGATCTGCTCTAGGCGTTTTTCGAAGTTGGAAGGGGATATATATAAAGAGACAGGAATTTTGAGAAGATGACCGTAATATAGTGGATCGGATACCAGTGAGGTAATTTGATAGTCTCAATGTTAATGATTAAATTGTCATGGCATGGTGTACGCGGTGAGGGAATGGGTCGGGAGAGCTCTGTGTAGACCATTCCAGTATTAGAAGTCGTAATATAAACTAGTGAGCATATCCGTAGACATTCAGAGTCGGGGAGCCAGAAGCCGTTATCTATAAAAATCAGAGTCGGGAGAAATCGCGGGTAATTAACCGTGGAATAGTTAACTATATGGAGTTATGTGACATATGGAGTTGGATAAAATGGTAAGCTCTTTTGGTAGTCAGTAGGAGATTACTGATGGTAATCCTTTCAAGTGACGAGTGGTTTACCATAGGTGGGTGATCATTGTTGTGAGTCATTGTCCTGTTTTTTAATCATTGAAGAGTGAGACTTCTCAATTGTATATAATTTATATATATTTTTCTGACATCTATTTTTAAATATTATGTTTATAGGTATTTAATATACATTTGTTATAATATTCTTAGTTTTATTGCGCTGATATGAGTCATGTATTATGCTGTGATATCTAGTATTATCTTGCTGTTTGACTTTGTAATAAGTGTGTTACTTCTTAATTTTAGTGCTAAGCTCTTTTTTGTTTTATTTTAAGTTATTCAAAGTATCTGATAAACAAGTTTTTTACTTATTCCTTCTATAATATTTTCATAGTGCAAGTTAGTTGCTATATTATTAATTATAGTTAATTGAGTAACTTTTCGATACGTGTTTGGGCGTCGCTGATCCTTATTAAATGTTATAATATCAGTATTGATAGGTATAAGGCTTTATATGTTATCTATTAAAGTATGTTTTATTATAGAGGCAGAAGCTAATAAAGGATTTATTATTATCCTTGCCATCTTTATGTAGTATATATATTAAATGTTTTTTTTGCTTTGTTTATATTACCTCTAATTCTATAGTATGGGCCCGGTAGCATATTGTTTCATCTCGTGGGCGCATGATGAGTCATCTTGATCAGACTGGTACCTTTAAGTTCATAGTTCCCATTTTTTTCTATTTCCCTTATCTATGTACTGATTATTTTAATTGGTCCAATGACTTAGTAAATAAGTGTCGTTATAAGAGCAATTAATAAAGTTCCTACATATATAACAAGGCCTGACTACTATAGTAACCGTGTGCGTGTATTTATTTTACGAATTTCCACTAAATTTTTTTTTTGGGGGTAGTACCGTATTGAGATAATTGAGGTAGCTGAATAATAAGTAGTGTATATTATATATATTTAACGCCTATATATGTTTTTATTTGGAAACCCATACCTAGGAGGTGATCGCATATAAATACCGGCGGTAAGTGGTAGCTCAACGAGCCTTTATCAAGGGGCTCTCATCACCGCCGGAATTATACTGAGCACGAATGAATGGAATTAATAGCGATAGTAAGTTATTGAGGCAGGCCTATTCCATTATGGCCGCACTTATCTTACCATACATCACGTGGGCTGATACCCATTTATTATATCAACGATAGGTATATATATAA
>JABUQX010114801.1:0-27782 GCA_015478945.1 Trachelipus rathkii
GTAATATAGATATCGTAAGAATAGTAGTATGAGTTGACTGTGGGCAAGAATTTGAGACTTCTTATTAGATTTTTTCGCTTGGAAAGTTTGAATGTATGGTTGGATGTACTGGGGCGTGACTAGGCGAAGGGTCTGAACCAGATATGACTAAAAGATTGAGGATAGATAAGAAAGTGCAAGAGTTCGCTTTGTATAATTTGAAATTTATTATGTGAAAATAAACAGTGATACAGTTGGATATAATAAAATTGTCATTTTACGTTAACGGTGGGCTGCAACTGGGGTGGGATAAGGTGTAATTGGAGGGTGTGGAGTTAGAATGAAGATGTTTTGCTAAGTTTCTTTAACGCAGGGTTCTTGATATATCTTAGTTAACTAACCTTGCATATTCTGGGCATTGTCATATTAATATGGCACACTTAGTTTTTAACCATTTAAGCAGTAAGAGGCAAAATGAAAAATATTACGCATAAAAAGAGGTACACAAAAAATTATACTAACTAAAACGTTAATCTTGCTATATATATATATATATTAAAATAAATTGGTCCGGACTTCGGTTGCTGGAAGGGAGGCAAGAAAAATGAAAAAAAAATAGTAAAAAGGCATTCAATTTAGAGATATTGTTTGCTTAAATCGCAAAATGGCGCACGCGGGGACGAGGTGTTTAAGTGTTTACAATCAGTATGTAGTAAGACCAGGGTGGCGAGTGATGGGCGAAGGATGGGGCGAGATTTGAAGTGGCGTGAAGATGCTAATTCAACGATCGACCCATGCACATGTATGGAAAATATTATTTAAATAAGCGAATGGGCAAGTATGAAGGGTTGATTTATATGTGTTTGAGTGGGTAAGTTGAATCGTTATGGAAAGATGGAGGTTTTTATCAGCTGGGGGCTGGTGGGTTGGTATTCTCCATCTTGGATAGTTGGTGGATGTTAGTGAAATGAGTTAGTGATATGTGGTTTAATAAAGTGTAAATGAATTGAAGCAAAGCTTGAGTATCCGTATTGTTTAGAGGGGGTTTGTTTAAATGAATGGGGGTAGAGGGGTTGGCGATTGGGCCGGGATGTGAGGTGTGTAAACTTTCATGGTTAAAAGTTTTAAAAATCAATATGGTGATAACTCGCTAAAATTTTTGGTCGCAGGAGAGGGGCGGAAAACTGTGTATAGGTCGACGTGATCGCAAGTGTTTCCCTGTTTTATTAGCATTGTAAAAAGCAATTGAAAGGTCAATGGCTCGGCTAATACATTTCTAAATTATGTTGTTGTCGTTACTCATTTTTTTTATTTTTAGTTTTTTTTTTTTTTTTTTTTTTTTTTTTTTTTTTTTTTTTTTTTTTTTAATGTCGTCTTTTCCGAGCGAATAACCTTCTTTGATGCTAATTTATTTATTCTCAGTTAGTAATAAAAAACCAAGAAGATAAAGTTAAGGTGTAATATATTGAATGATGAATCACGGCAATTTAGGGGTTAGTAGTGTCTACATGCGGAAGAATAAGAAGCGTTTTGTTTTTGGTTTGTATTAATGACGGCAAACTTGGATTATAATGTAGGTAAGAACAATAATTCATCAGATAACACAAAATTAGTGTCATGTAAGCTTTATTTCTATAAAGCTTTACAAATTTTTATATACTTATATTTAGACTATACAACCGCTAGTAGTGCTTCCAGAGAAACCTTAATGCCAGGGCAAAAACTGATCGAGAAACTTACTTGTAAGTTGTTGCTACGATTGGGAGATTGTGTATATGTTAAGGTTTGAATAAAGTGTAAGGCAGTAGTTGAATTCAGACTAGTTTTTGTCTGTTGTGTTGCTCAAGTACGTTTAAACAATATTAAGTTTGAAGCTTGTATCA
The DNA here is from genome assembly GCA_015478945.1 of Trachelipus rathkii. NCBI lineage: Eukaryota > Metazoa > Arthropoda > Malacostraca > Isopoda > Trachelipodidae > Trachelipus > Trachelipus rathkii. The sequence goes on from JABUQX010114801.1 coordinate 1,863, forward strand.
AATCAGTACTCCTCAGAAGTTGATAGAAGCATAAGAAGAGTTAAGTAAGATTTTTTTTACAAGTTGTAATATATTGTGGGACGGAAGAAGGTTTGCGGCGTCTCGCCTTTGCGTCTAATTCGGTAGGCAGCGGCAAGGAGGCTTTATGAATGTTACGTCGATCTTTTTTCTTGAGACATCGTGTTTCCCCTTTGGTCTACCAAATTACCCGCTTCACACCAGATGGGAGGGGGTTTTTCGGGAAGGGAGCTTTATTGTAAGAACAATCAAACTTGTCGTCGTAGAATTCAATTGCTGATTGAGAACTGTTGGTGAATGAAAACTTTCACAGTATGGCTAGAGTAAAGTACTTGAAGAGATGTAACTTTGGAGGGGGTTCTTAGGTCATGGATGTAAGCATGGTGGTCATCACTGAAGAATTTTCATTTCGACTAATGAAATGGTCAATCCTGTCTCTCAAACAGTGATTATGCATCCTCATACTTTGTTAAGCGTCAGTTGGCTCCTTTCGTTTAGAAGCTCGGATTCTGTCTTTATTGAGTAATCTTTGGGGAGATCAGGCCACTAAAGCATTTGGTTGGCTTAGTACTCCGTCATCAATATTTCATAGGTAACGAGTCATAGGGCTACATGAGCTGCAGTTCAAGTTCGAGGTTTTGATCTTCGATCAATTCGTGAATTCTGATTTCAGCATTTTTTAAAGTTTTATGAATATTGATTTTTCGCTTGGGGGTTCGTGGAAGTGTAGTTTCACAATTTATAGTTTCTTATTGGAAACCACCTACGATTGCATTGTATAGGCCGAATGCATTGTAGGTCAATTGCCTGATAGACCTGTCCTTGATAAATTTTGATGAATTGACTTTGAAGCACAAACGCAGTAGGTGATCATTGAATGTATCTAAGAGGTTCCTATTTGGCTTATAATATTATAGTTTAGTATCTCAAGCTTTCAAATTGATTTCCTTTAATATTTCTCATTTCGAGAAATCTTTATTTTTATGCAGTAAGGCGCTGTCAGAAAATTCTGGCAACTGGCTCTAGTTGGGGCCGGCCTAGAGCAACTTGGTATTTGGAGGGTAATTGAAATTGGTAGGTTGGTGTAAGCATTGATTTTAAAAGGAACGTTGGGCATACTTTCATAGCCTAGAATCCATCCTAAGTTTCGATTAAAGTTTTTGGATGGTTTGTCCTCTCGGATTAAAAGTCTATTTGAAAGGTTCTAGAGCTTTAGAGGAGCTTAATGGATCAAAATATTAAGTCTTTCAATCTATATTTTTCTGATTTATAATTTCTTCAAGAACGAATCGTTTCAATAAAATATGTATAAGTTGTGGAGAAGCTTTTTCTAATCAGAAGTTTTATTTCTCTTTGATCATTATTTTATTTTTCCTCAAGAAATTATTCTTTTGGCCAAAGCTCAGTAAGTTTAGAAAAAATAAACAAACTTTCGGTGATATTTATTTATTTATTTAGTAACATGCGCATTGCATTTGCAATGAAAACCTTATTTTTAGTGTCATAGAAAATTAATGTTATCAAAATTAACATCAGAGAAACGCTAGTTTAATTATTTAATTTCGTATATTACAAGGAAAAAATTGCTATGTTATAAGTGCGTTAAAATTTAATCATAGCTGTTAAGGAAATAATTCATATTTAAGACTGATTCTGGGGTTTAGTAGGTTCCTTTATAAGGAAGAGAAGTGAATACTTGATAGGTAAGAAGAACAATTTCGAAAAATATTGCTATGTCCATAAGAAAGAGCGAGGTCTAGCAGTGATATTAGTGCTTGCTCGGCTTTGTCGTTCACTGAGTCGTTGGTTTCAAATGTCGTAGTTAATGCTCGAGATTAATTCGGGATTATAATCCGGTATTTTTTACAACGCGAATATCGTATATTTATAAAAATTCCGTCAGATACATCTGCTACGATATATCTGTAGAAACACTAAAGTTTTTAATTAATATAAAATTAAGTTAAAAATAATGTAAGAACCTTTTGCTTTGTACACCAATTAGTATTCCAAATAGTTATATACTTTTTAAGTGTTGAATTTTTCGTATATATATTATATTCAATTATAATAAATAATAAAATTTGAAAATATATAGTATATTGACTAGTACTTATATTCTATACCGGGTATACCCGTGCCAATTAAAGCTACATTATATTTATGCTAACATATCAGATATATCATATATATATATACTATATATAGTAGTTATAATATATTATATTATTAAATATGCAGTTTATTTCGAGAAGAGACAGCTTAGGCATGTTACTGAACTAATAACATACTACAGAAAATTTTAATAACATTTTTTTGATTGTGTTCATACGATTATCTTTAAAGAATGAAAAACTTAAAAAAAAGCATAAAAGATGTATTTTTTATTGATGATTTAGTATCTCTTAATAATGGCAACCGTTTTAATAGATTAGTGTTAATCTTAGTCTGGCCAAGCGTTTACGCTGTGATTGAACATTGAATTCCTTGCATGAGATCCAAAAAGTACAAGTTGCCAATAGCCAAATAAAATTTTTATTACGCTTTGGAGAAAGATGTTGGAATGTTTTTTATTTTTTTCTTTTTTATATGCCTGATTAATTATGTTCGGACCCGGAGGGACAGAGGGGCCGTCGTCCCAGTTAGGCCGAGAACGCCGGAGACTTGTCCGATGGGGCCAACTGATAGCCACCGGGAACTCGGGCGTTATGAAAGAACATTTGGGCGCTACTTTGTCATCTACAAAATCCACATCTACCTACCAAGCGATAGCCTTCGATAGTCTATTTTTGGTAATCGTCCTCAAAAAAAGAAATGGGCTGCATATCTAAGAATTTCGCTCATTTTTACAAATTTTAAGCTTTTTTGGGCAGAAATTTGGGAGCGTCTATTTTATATATATAATTTATTTTTATTAAAATACATGATAAAAATCATTTGTGATTTAAATAAGAAAAATGTTTTTTTATTTTTCTTGTGCTGTTTAAGTTTGTTATTAATTTTAGCTCTCATATTATAAGGTTTAAAGGTGCCTGGCGCTCTTCGGGATGCTCTGACATAAATTAGTATTAAGTATAGGATAATATATATATAGTACTTCTTAGGTAACCCTCTGCATAATTATATATATATAATATATAAGGGTACTATTATAAGGAATCATCTATATTATATATTATAATATGCTATTAATTTATATATAGGGATATAAGTATTATTTATAGGAAGTTTATAAAAGGGCTTTTACGCGTTAACTCGTCAAAGTGTTAACCCCGAGGCAACTAAGTTCATCTTATAATGAACAGTTTACAGAGGTTACAATTTGGAAGGAAAGTTAATGATGCATGTGTTTGATATGCTTTTTGGGTGGGATTTTATGCAAGATATTTCATATTTGCATTATACAGGCCACAGTATAAACCTCTATATTAGATAGTTTTAAATAGTGTTGGGGTATAATAAGGGAGTGCGAAGGATACAGCTATAATTTAGAAAGTAAATCAACAAACACAGGTATAAATTCAACTTTTAGTAAATCTGATATGCTTAGGGCGAGAATTGAGTGTTATGAAAGTGTTGTGGCTTATAGAATTTATAAGTGACGGGGATGTCCACTTATTCAGTTGAGTTGGTGATTTCGCCTTACCATCTACAACCATCAAAGGAAAAGGTAATAGCAAGTCCGGACTAGGCGGGGACGTGAAATGCAGTTGAGAACTGAAAACCATACTTGATACCTAGGCAAAGGTCTTCCGAAGAGTGTATAGGAGGTCAGGAGCTCTTTGTAAAAGGTGAACTCGCGGTTCGACGTTTGGTTGTCAGCTCACATGAAATTGCACTGGTCGCGGTGCGCAAGACACGACACCGGAGCATACGCAATGTGTTTAGACGACGCCAATGCAATACAACGAAGCGCGTGAGGTCAGAGCAGTCATGCGGCCCGACTGGCTTTGATTAGAAAATACCTTTAATACTAGCGAATAGGGGCTTAACGACGCGTTAAATTCGAGGATATAATGGATTGACGCACCAATACCCAGTCCATAATATAAGTTAAAAAGGTGTCGAGGATATGTGAAGATGCAACAACGGCTTATCGATCATATGCAGTCGCGACCGTCGTAGGTGCTTTAGAAGGCTCAAAGCCGGGGTAAATTCCGGGATAAATGGGGATGAAGATATAATCTTGGTGGAGAAGATTACATATGACAGGCGATTCCTCAGAATGCGATTGATGCAAGTGTGCACACAGAACAAGATTAAGTGTTTAAGAGTGCCCTATGGCTTGTTTGAGGTGGGGTAACTAGAAAATACACATTTTTAAATCATATGGAGGGCCTGCTCATTCTAGGAGGACATTGAATAAATGTACTGATCGCTCGGGAATCGTTAATGTTTGAGTAAGAGGAGATGCATATTTCCCCGACACGACCTTCGATCTATGTCTGAAAGTTAAAAGTTTTCGGAAGTTAGATTGAGAGAAACGCCATCAGAGACTTTACGAATACTAGGGTGGATCCTGAAGCTAATTTAATGTAGTATTAATACGTTAAGAGGCAACTGTTGGCTTGATTATACTCCTTAATGTAATGTCTGCAGCCTTGAAGCGATGCAAGTTAGATTACAGCTTCATAAGGCAGTTGTCAGTGCGATAGGAAGATGTTGTTTTGTCCGGCTCAATGTTATGTAAGAAAATATTTTTCCTATCATTTTTGTAAAAAATTAAAATGAAAGAGTGTAAACTCTACAGGCAGTGTTTTCTGTGATTTAATAATCACTCAGGTTAAATATCTGCAGTATAGTTGGAAATATCTGATCACTGTGCGCTAGTATTGCTGGCTCTTTCAGTTCGGATATGGTTTTTTGTGGGACTCGAGGATTGGGGTCAAATAATGGGTAGGTATATATTTTAGCTCTTATTCTTTATGTCTAGCACATATTTTTACTTTTTAATATTAGAACATTAAATATTTAGAATTCGGGCTATATTTATAAGTAAAGTAAGTTTATAACTACACTAATCAGTTAATGATACGCTTTGTACTTTTATTTTAAATTAAGTTTATTTATTATAAAGGATTATGCTCATTATTAAAGTAGTAGATAGTCCAATCTCATAGTGTCTTACTTACAGTATTGAATACTTAATGACATTGAGCCTCTGTATAGGTTGTAAGTTGTGCATAAAGAAAGCAATTTTCTTCTGATATAGGTATGACCTTTCTTTCATAATTATCATAATAAATATAATAATATTATAATATATATATTTAAAGTAAATCTTAATTGTCTTAGATGATAGGCGGATATAATTAAATGCGGTAAATACGGGTGCCTATTTTTATTGGTGAAATGAATTGTGGATCAGTAGTGGTCTAATTAAATAGTAAATATTAGGTTCAATATATTTATGATACACTTTAAAGGGGTTATGGATAAGTTATGATAACTTTTTTAGATAAGTGATGGATTGAGATCGAATACCTACTATGGATAATCTATCTTCTTTAGAGTTATATAGTATATAAATTAATTTATATCATGAAATAAATATATGCCTATCAAAGTTATCAACTTCACTTAAAAGTACATAATATAATAATTACTAAATATAAATATATTCATACTTTGGCTCTAGTTAATTAATTTTTGTCAAAAATAATATTCGGTGTTTGTAGTTATTATAACTATTTATAAGTATTTATGTACCAACCGATGGTGGATGAATAATTGCTTTTAGACGAAGCTAAATGTAAAATAATAGGCCTCCCAATTACTTATAATAATTACAAAATAATACTCGTGTAAAACTCCTATGCAAAAATAAGATTATTTCTAAAACTGTCAATAATTATAAGTAAATATGATAATTTCTATAAACTAAATGATTATGTATAATTAAATATATAAAAAATTAAAAAACTTCACTAACATTACAACACCTATATCAGTCATAAATTTTGATGACTATGTCAATTAATATCAATTACTATCTCTATTGTATGTGTATAAGTATCTACATAAAGCGATCGTGGGCCTCTTAGAGTGAGATTAATAACGTAATATGTAGCCAAAGACAGCTTAAAACTGTTTGTACATTCATAATTGTTGGAAAAATGTTGGGGCATATGTTGGATATGGATGGACACAAATGTTATGGTATTAAAAATAATTAATATAATTTAATAAATATGGTGAGTTTTGATATTTGTTGTATTTAAATAAACGGAATATCAAGCTTTAATTACCCATATTAAGCTACTTTTATTTGGTTTCTCACAATAGTGTTGGACTCGTCCAAAAATTTATTCGTATGACAGGTATCAAAAACAATGAGTCTAGTGATTAGCTCCTTAAAATTATGTCTTGATATATAAGTTTCGACTAAATCAGTAAATATTGTCTGGATAATCATAGCTTTAAGATAGTAGTATTTTTTTGTGCCAGAATGCCTGGGAAATTATTTAATTATATATTCATCGACATGACAAAGTCATTTAAGAAGAGGTGCTTTGTAATTTTTTGAATCTGTGAGGTTAAATCCTTTCATTGTGATGACTAAACATTTGCTTCTGGGTCGGACAAATACACCCTGGTTTCATCTATAGTTATCATGGTATTGAGAAACTGCATCCTTTTTGACAGTTCCAGCTTGTCTTGAGCAACGTCAAGTCTGCCTTTCGTTTATTCCTACCAAATAAGTTATGACACAAATTTTGCTTCCACCTTCGGAATCCTTATTCTTCCAGTAAAATAACATAAGCCGAATCATTGCTGATGTTGATGTCATTAGCAATTTCTTTTTTTGTCAAACGACGGTCTCGCCTTATCAAAACCTCACTTTCTCAATGGTTTCTGCAGTCCTGCTTGTTGGCTGACTTCCTAAACGATGATCACTCTCGGATGACGTGCTGCCATTTTTAATCCGATTGCACCATTATTTTATTTAGGGAACCCCATTGCATCATTGCCAAAAGTCAATTAAATCTTATGAATTGTTTTCGTTTACCTATCACTAAGCTGCCGGCAAAAACTTGATGCAGTTTCTTTGATTAACATGGTCCATTATGTCGATAAAAGTAAAGCTTCGAAGTTCACACAAAATACTACCTAACTCTACAATCGCCTGTCATAGACTGACGTGTGCAGTAAGAATAAAAAAACAACCTGGGGCCTCAAAAAATGTTCCCTGCTTCTTATATGTAAGTACTGCCAACCTCAAATAATTAATTTTCCTGGCAGAAAGTCAGGTCGGATACTTTTATATACATACCTCGCAGAGCTCTTCTCAAGCCCTGAAATGTTCAATTCCGGGGAATTTCCGTGTCTCTACTATTTGAAAAGCTATTGTCTCTCAAAATTTCCATTTCAAATTTTCTAGGTGAGCAGTGGAAAAAGATATAATATAGCAAAATATTTACTACATTATGAACTACTGAACTGACGAACACAAACTAGCAAATATTTTGCAGTATACGAAAGGCCAGTTTACTAATTTTTTGGGTATATGACTCTTTATTGCATTGAATATATCCACACTCTAAGAGCATATCTGTGTGACGTTACTATCTAGAACTAATCTGCTTGACGTCGCTCCATCTAGTTAGTATTTGTTGTTTTGGAATATATGATTTATTTATTATGTTGGGTGTGTTCACTGTCTTAAACCAGATTTGTTTGATTTTACTGTACTTAGAACAGATCTGTTTGATTTTACAATGTTTAGTTCACTACCTCTTGCGTTTTAATAAAGCAAAATTTTCTCTTATTTCATCTTATATGGTTTCATATTAATTATTCTCCAAAACATTGTATCGTTTCTATTAACAACCCTCTTCAGCAACTATCTATATAAGATTGTTGTAGTTTTCTTTATTCTCTCTAGTATAAGTTTTAGCTCGCCATTGTCTTTTCTGAAATGTTTACTTATAGTTCTATAGTCAATATGATTTCAGGACGTCCAGTCGGGTACGACATTTTCCATAATTAGACATGAGTATTTTGGTAGAGACCTATATATAATTTTCCAACCCAGAGAACTTTCCTTTTTGATTGTATCAACGAAATACTTCTGGTGTCGAGCAATTATATAAATTTGGATACATTTTGTATTCTAATGTATAAGTTTTTAGATTATATCACTGTTAAGTGGGAGAGGGAATTATTCCCGCGAGGCAAAGCCGTGTTTACTGCGGTATTTTCGGCAGATGAGGTTTAAATCTAACTAAGACTAACTAACTAACTAACAGTAACTAACTAACTAACTTTAACTAACTGAATAACTTAATTACACTAATTAGAACTAACTAAACTAACAGAGGCTAGAACTAACACTAACTAGACAAAACTAACAAACTAACAAAACTAACAAAACTAAGCTTGACAAAAACTAACGCAAACTTTAAAACAGAAGAGCTAAAATTAGGACCTTAACTAACTACTGAAAACTAACTAACATTAACTAACGCTAAACTATAACGTGGCTCTAAGTAAACTACTTAGATAAGACTAACCTAAACATAAAAAACCTAACGTAAGCCTAGACTAACCAAAGACCTAAGGCGCACAACTAACCCAAGCTAACTAACTAACTAACTAACTAACAGGCACATGTCAATAAGTTAACTGGCATAACTAACCTAACTTAACCTAACTAACGTAGAATCGTGCAGAGGCTAAGAAGTTTCTCTAACGAATACAACTTAACTAAACTAAAACTAAATCTAAAACTAACTAACTAAATCTAAGCTAACTAACACTAACGTGGGCAAGCGCCTAAAACGGAGAACCTCAACATAATCTAAAAGTGTAACTAACTAAACTAACTAACTAGGATTTGCAAATCTATCTAACTGACTAACTAACTAACTAAAACCTTCTTACTACTAACTAACTAACTACTAACTAACTAAACTACAATAGATCTAACTAATAACTAACTAAACTAAACTAACTAACTACTAACTAACTAACTTAACTATAGCTACATAACATAAATATTTTTTTCCCAACCCTAACTAGGACTAACTAAACTAAACTTAGACTAAACTTAAACTATCTAGACTAACTAAACTAGGGGCAAATACTAACTAAACTGTAAATCTAAATTCTAATCTGAGAACTTTAAACTAAACTAAGGACTAAACGTAAGCGGTTAAACTAAACTAACTTCAACTTAACTAACTAACGTGAGACATAAACTAAGACTAACTTAACTAACTACTAACTAACTTAACTAAAAATGCTAACTAAACTAACTAACTTAACTAAAACTAAACTAAACTTACTCCATCTAGAAGTTATCTAACTAAAACTAAAAACTAACATAACAACTAAACTATACTAGAACTATTACGGTGCAGGCGCGTGAGGAAAACTAACAAATAAAACTAATCTAACTAACTAAACTAACTAACTAACTGAACTAACTAACTAACTAACTAAGTAAACTAACTCGTAACTAGGACTAACTAACTAACTAACTAAACTAATCTCTCTCTCTCTCTTTAATGAAAACTAACTAAAGTAAACTAACTAATTAAAGTAAACTAACTTTAACTTTAACTAACAACTAGAAACATAACTAAAACTTAACTTTCTAACTAAGAGCTGGAGCTGAAAACTAAACTAAAACTATCACTAACTATACTAGAGTTAACTAACTAACTATATCTTAACTAACATAATACTAACAAAGTTTTAACTTAATAGAGGTTCGGTGGCACTAAACTAACTAACTAACTTTAACTAACTAACTAACTAATCTAACTAACCTAACTAACTAAAGTCTAACAATCTTAACCAAACTAACCAAAAACTAAACCAAAAACTAACTTAAAAGCTAAACTTAACTAACTAAACTAAAACTAACTAAAACTAACTAAAAACTAACTAAAAACTAACTAAAAACTAACTCATCTTCACATACTAACATAAACTAACCTAACTAAGTAACTAACTAACTAACTACTAACAAACTAACTAACTAATCTAACTAACTAACTTAACTAACCTAACTAACTAACTAACAACTAACCTAACTAACTAACTAACTAACTAAACTAATTAAACTAACTAAACTAACTAACAACTAACTAACCTAACTAAATATCTAACTAACTAACTAACTAAAACTAACTAACTAAACTAACTAACTAACTACTAACTAATAACTAACTAAACTTAACTAGACTAAATATCTAACTAACGTAAACGTAATAAGGACATAACTCGCATATTCCACGTTTTAAATTAGATGGTCTGGGTAAAGCAAAATTATTGGCGCGAAAAATAATTTTGTGGAGGCAAAAAATATTTTTAGTTTAGAATAGCTCTTTCTGTGAAGAATTCTTTTATTTATGTCAACCGATTATATGTAAAAAAATTTAAGTAATAAAAAGAAGACGTAATAATTACATCGTTTTTTTAATACCTGATTACATTTGTGGTTTGTTGTTACGGGAAGAAATCCCTTCTAATGTGCGCAAAAATGTTGCCCGGAATGAAGTAGTTGGGCATATGGGGTGCATCACAGGGGCACATATATATTTATGTATTATCGTTCGAAATCTTAAGAGAATGGGAGAATAAAGGAGGAGGAATGTAGGAAAAAGAATGAGGAAGAATATATTCCTCTCTCGGAAAAATATAAATCAATTTTTTGCACTTTCTTAATTTGCACTTATGTTTGAAAATTCAGTGAAGATAGAAGAAGAACTAGGAAGTTAAAAGAAAAATGGGGAATGTTAAGATATGTGTTTATGAAGAGCATTCTGTTCAATGGAATATAATTTCTGAGCTTTTGAAAGTTCGACTATTTTCGGGAGTATCAACCTTAAGAGGGAGAGTATTACAACCAACATATTTCTTAGGCGGCGAGGCACGCGAATATTTTTTATTTACACAAAATTTTCACAAGAAAGATGTTTACTTGAAAAAGAGTGGAGAAAATTAAAATATCTTATATATTAATAATTATGTTTTAAGGGAAATCCAATATCACTAGAAACCCTTTTTGACCCTTTTCTCAACCGCCAATAGCAACAAAAACCAAGTAACGATTTTAAATGTGGTCTTGGAAGATAGATGTAAAAGTGAATTTGTATATTTAACAAATAACAACAATTTTTTTAATTTTTTAGTGTATATATATATTTATTAGTGTACAATTTAATCATTTTAAATAAAAACAGATAAATATATACAATTAATTATATTTGTAAAGAATATTCAATGCATTTCCAATATAATACAAATAGTATAATAAATCACCTGGCATGCGTAATTTTAAAGCTACTGGAATAAAAGGTTGAGAGGGCAACTGTTTCTCAACTAGAAAAACTGTATAATGAGGCCCGAAGGGGTTTAGTAGATATACGAAAATGTATTCTTATCAATCATTAGCTGTTTTAATAATCTAAAATATATAAGAGTTTTTAGAAATAAACAGAAACATGTATATGACTGCTCTTCGTGTTCAAATTGGTATAATTTTTTAGTTGTTATTTAAACGCACAATAACCGGATATAAGTCAACGAATATAACTCAAATAAAAGGGGAATAAGTAAAGAATAATAGTACAGAAGTGAGATAATTGGGAATAAAATCAAATAAAATATAAGGAAGACTAGGAGGTAAAGAAATAGAAGTGAGGGATAATAGATAGATAATAATATGATGGTAATAATAATACTGATAATAAATAATAATAATTAGAAATCTTGAAGAGTAAGATATATGAAAGAATTAATAATAATGATAAAATAATATGTAATTTAATAATAATAAGATAATAATAATATATTCATAATAATTAATTTAATAATTATAATACTCAAATAATACATTATGTAATAATAATTAATAATAATAATAATAATCAATAATAATATAATAATAATAATTATAATATAATAGAATAATAATAATAATAATAGATAATAAAGAATATTAATAAAAATAATAATTAATAACAATAACAATAACGAGAATAATAATAACAATCATACAATAATTGAATAATTATAATTATAATTATAATGTAGTGGGGAGATAGGATGCTCTCTCAATGTATAATTATTAATATTTAGATTTTAATTTTAATTTTAATTTATAATTATAAATTTTATTTAAATTTAATGTGGTTGAATTTTAATTTATAATTCTGATTTTCTTTTCTAAATATATTTAATTGTTATAATGAATAAATGATAATGATCTGTAATAATAATAATAATATAATAATAATAATAATAATAATAATGAATGATAATAATAATAATAATAATAAATAATGAAATATTAATCATAATAACTATATCGGCACGATAATGGATAATAATAATTAATAATAATCATAATAATAATATAATAATAATAAAATATATAATAATATTTTTTTAAGTTCAATATGTACAGTGATCCCCACATTCACACAAAAATTGGTTTACGAAGTATCAGTATTAATTTAAATTAAAAGTGAATTCGCGCCCCTAGAACGAAACGAAATATGATTTAGCACGAGGCGATTGTTAATATTTATATCCAAATGATTATTCAGTTTCACCCAAGAAAGCCTAAAACCTGGTCACTCACGGGAAGTATAGGGAATATTACGTGATAATAAATCAGTCGCGCGCATAAATCCGCATGCTGAGATAGTTCATATGAAGGCACATTCTGGGAAACAACCATACATGAAAGGGGTGAATGGCCTCGCACAACCCTTAAATGATGAACTGAACTGGTTAGACAGAGGACAAATAGAGAGGAGTAAAAAAAAATTGATCGTCGAGTTGGAGGTATTCCAACGTGCCATTAAGAAGAATCTAGTGTTGGTGGTTAGATGGATATAAGGCGTGTTATGTACATTGCCAGACGCGGAATCTAAGCTGGGAGAGACCTCCAAGGGAGAGGGCGCATTCTATTTCTAACTCAAGATGTCCGGACCAATTGTTTACAATGAGGTTTGACCGTTTTCGTTTATAGTTTGTTCGTCTCACGACCATTCTCTGGCAGGATGATGTTGCCGGCTAGGTAGAGATATGAACCACGGCGCATAGAATAGTTGTAGAAATCTGTAGCAGGAGGAAATTGGTCCATGGGTGTACTGCAAGGAGGAGAAAGGTATTGGGCATTCGACACTCTGTGAGTTGCGGCTTGTTTGGCCCTCTCGGTCAGTTTGATCATTTCAAGGAACACTTACATGAAGGGAACTTAAACAATAACTCAATTTGTCGACTTTGTCGTCAGGAAACAGAGGAAACGTCTTAAAGGTGAAGCAGGGAAGAAGGACCAAAATGGGTTTTGGTGTTGATCAGCGGTCAAAAGTACTCTCAAAGGAGCTTCCGAAATGCAGAAATGATGTGATAAGAATGTATCCCTCAGGGGGGATTCGTTCCAATCTTTCTTTCTCCACTGAACCATTAGGACATGCTTGTCAGTTTCAGCGTTGTTATAAAACAAAAAAACGGATAGCGCGGCTTTTCAAAAAGAGTGTGAATAAAAATTACCACAGATAAATGCTGCGCGGAACTAAGAGCACTATCCGAAAGCCTCCCCCTTCTTCCACACGTACACTTTTTAAATCATCGTATAGGTTATAAAGGAATAATTACTTTATAAGAAGGTTACTATGGAACTTCAATAGGAATTCAGAGAGAGAAAACGCTTTCCGCTCAAATATGCTTGTATAGGGTGTGCCTCTGTCTTTGGTAAAGAGGCGGATAAATTCAGTTTGAATAGATAGAGTGGAAAATCCAAAGTTACATGACCTGACTGTCACGGTAGAGGTATAAGGTTCTTGGAAAAAGAGATGGAAGTACAACCCCAGCATTCGAAAGGGAAGACAGGATGAAGGAGTAAATGGTTAATCGAAAGCGCTCTATTAGTGGGGAATGTGGTCGCGCGCGCCAAGGCCGTAGTTGCGCGCACAGGGTCAGGCAGAGAAACGGCTGGGAATTTGAGATAGAAAAATACTGATGAAGAAAGCGATGAGAGGCTTCTCCCTCCGCAGGGTATGCGTGGATGAGTGGAGAAGAACAAGTAGTTTGGCATCACCCCCTAGTTCAACCTCCAGGTTTTCCCTCGGAAAAGAACGAAAAATGCATCCCGTGGCTATTCCTCAGACTTCGGTCCTGAAGTTGGGGGGTAATGTCAAGATAGAGGAGGGGTAGGAGACCAGGAACGGACGGTCTGTTCATATTATAGCAAAACAAAGGTTTAGTTTAGCCGGCGATCAGATATGGATGTCTGTGAAAAGTTGTGAGCATGTCCAATGTCTTAGGGACTGGTTTGAGAGGTGGGGGTAAAGAGTAAGAATCCAAGGAATGGGGTGGGCTGAAGTTAGGTTGTGAAGTGCTTGAGTAATGTTGAATCGAGAAGTACGTGAGACGATTTCCATCGAGCACGTGCAAGACTGCAGTAAACTCCAACCACGTTGGATTCAAGCCAACGGAAGATGGAGCGCCATAGAGGCATATATATAAGAAGCATTTTCATTTCAACCCCTTACCGGGCTGGGATTTCACACTCAAATTTCTTTCTTTTAAGTTTTCATTATGAAAACTTGTTAAACTAAGTAGGGCGGAGAAATTAACAAAGTGAAATACCCTTTTCATGAGTTGGCGTGCGAGGGCTTAAAATAGGACTCTACCATACAAATTAGAGTTTTCTTGCTCAAAAGTGAGGTGCTCACAAGAGCCGCTAAAGTTCAGATCAATATCTCGTAGTATATTGTTATACAAGCTATGCCAACGAGTAGTTAGCATATGAGGAATCGACATTATGTGGGCGGGGCGTGGACAATTAGACCATATTAACCGAAAGAGAGCAAACAGAGTGTGGAGTTTTCGACAGCCTGATAGGCATCCCCTCGACAGAATTGATAAATGAGCTTCTCGTATCAGTATGTGGTACATCACTCTCAGTTTAGACTTTTATACGATACGATCCAACATTTTATAAACTGGATAAGAGGAGAAAGGATTGGATAAAGTTCCCCTGAGGCATCAGACAACGTACAGGCCTTTGAGAGTGCAATAAGCCGCTCTCTCAATTCACGTGGGTATCATAACGGCTTTTTCGATGGGGTGAAGAGAGGAAAATACAGCCGGATAAGGGTCGATTTTGTGGGTAGAAGTGCAAGGATGGGGCGCTGCGCAAAGCGGAAGCGTCTCGATCAAACCAGAAGGAGAGGATCCTGAGTATTAAGAGTAGCGGTTAATTTTGCAAAAACCAAAACATGATTATTCTTGAGAAAATGCACGGAAGGTCTGCTTCGCACGTGGGAAACAGAGGAATAGAGTAGAGAGCCACCAATCTCTCTTATGAAGCTTGCAAGTGTGCTCCTTGGAAGGATAGCAGATTGAAATGATATAGTGCAATGAGGATATAGGGAGAAGAAGGTGTGAAATCCTTCTCAGGATTTTGGTGATTAGGACAATATTAATTCGAACTTAAACGCAGAGGATAATGTGACGATTTAGAAGGTAAGACCTCCATTACCACTCATGTGTTTTAATATATATAATTGAAGAGAAGTGAATGACAGTGAGTGAAAGGTACAATAGTTACATGCCTATAGATATCTTAAAGGCACAAAGCGTATACAGAACCTCAAGGGCGCTTCAATCCTTGTATAGTTTATGTTTAGAGGCACATCTTGGACTCAAGGACGTGTTGCCTCCTAGCTCAGATTTCATGGCGGTGTACTTGTATGAAGAGCCTTACCCAGACGGGGGGTAACTGGAAAGAGTCTGGCAGGTCTTCTCCCAACTAGAACTGCAGAACAAGAGGATGGTCGTTTGATTTTACCGGACGCCGCTTGAGCGGAGGAAGGCGATATAGTCATAAACAAAACGAGTCGATACGACAATTTTATGACCAAAACAGATAGGTAGGATGGAGGCGGTGGAGCTATAATGCAAGGAGAGATTTTTAATGATATAATATCTGAATAGAATGGGAATCTCCCTTTGAAAAAGTTTTGCACTCAAGCCACGCTTATTGGACCTGTTGATTTGGTACAGGTATGGGTCTCTGGTAGCCAAGATGGGAATGAGAGATCGGATGAGTAATACCTGCTTGAGAATAAATATTAACTTTACCTCGTTTTCTCTATTACTACACAGGGGTCTGGGCTGTATGTGAAAGTCTTTAATATTGGAAAAAGGAAATAACGGAAAGCTTTGGAGGTGTTGTTGGAGGTGTTTATTACTTATTGAAGAGGCCGGATAGATGATAAAATTAGCAGCATTGTGTTAACGAGGTTGGGACTTCTCGGAAGACATTCCTGGTGCTAGAAGGAGCTATCGATTTTTCAGTCCCAGTTATGAGACCGGGCTCACTGTGAATGGTTCCTCTAGTATCCTTACGCATTGCTACTGAAAGTAGGTGAAGGAATTCGCCTGCAACGGGAACATGATAATTGCCGATGTCTGTATTTGTACACGGGATGATGAAAAGGATAAGAACCACAGTCGGCGCTCAATGTTCGTAGCGCCCAGTCAGATTAAGGATTCTGTTATATCTTGCAGCCTGGGTTGAAGGGATGGTAATACAAGATTTGAGGTATGGGTTTATCATTAACAACAGCAGGCAAGCGCGAACATGTGGTTACCGATTTCAATAAAATTATGCGTGAAAAGCGAGAAAATTTCAACACAGACGAGACGCAACCACATGATGAACTGCTTTGTATCATACGTTCAAAGGTTGGTGAGTAAGACCTATGTTGAGACATCGCGAGAAGGGTCGGGAGAATCCTGAAAATAATCAACTATTTTCATCGGCAATTTTGGCAGACGTTATACAAAGTCTCATCTGCAAAAGGGTCTTGGCGGATAGTAAGAAGTCACCGAGAAAAAACTAAAAGACGGATGGGTGGGGATAGAATTTTGAAAAGAGAGTGGAGGAGAAGAGGGGGTCCAACATTAGTAAGGTATTACTGAAGCTGAGAGGTTCACTTCATGGAGCCCAATCGTAAGTAGGTGTTTTCAATGATGGATACGAGTTTGGATTACAGGCATATAAGGAGTGGAAGAGGGAAATTTGAGTGAATGGAACAGAATCGTTCGAGAAGCAGGATTGCTGCTCCCCCTCTTTCGTTGGCTCCACGTTTCAGGGTAAAAAGGGTTCTCGGTACCTATAAGATTGTAAAAGATCTTGGTCGTGAAGTTGACGTCCTGTAAACAAACCGCTAAACGCTGATGAGCTACAGGTAACCTCTCTAGCTTTTCGTAATTTTCAAAATATCTTCGACAGTCCATTGAAGAAAACGTAATTTAAAGTATATAAATATATTCAATGTACCAAAAAGTTAATAATATTTTTGGATTTGGCTATTTTCCTTGCGAGAGTGAAAATGTGCTAATAGTTTTACAGTGAGTCCGCTGGTCCCAGAATCTGACCTGATATAGTAGCTGAGATACCACGAGGGAAAGAAGAAGATTCATGAGTCCCTAATCAAGGAATAATGTGGGATGACTTTATCCCTTAAGTGTTTTTAACTCGAGAGGCGGGTTCTGCTGGTCACAACATTTTGGTCGGGGGCTCAACGAAGAAACGCACAAGTCAACATCAAACCCTACATATATTCACAGAACATATTTTTTCCCAAACCCTTGCGCATTCTGGTGCTGCCAGCACACCCTTAGCATCCCCCTGAAAGGTAGTCGTGTGATTTGTCCTCCCTTCCAACCAGGTGCCTTCCATGAAAAATAGGGAGCGTGACTTTTTGACAGGAAAAAAGGAAATGGTGTGGTTACAAGTAGGAATGTTATAGTGCGGCGTGTGAACTAAAGAGAACTTCATCTAGGAATGAGAAATGGAGAATTTTGGTATGTTAGATATTGTAGTGCCGTGGACTTCTGATAAATTAGGGCGGATATAGTTAGATAATGTCCTTATCTGGTTAAAACGAATGCATTGTGTCTATGTGCGAATGGAAACCACCTCTTAGACAGATGATGGGGTAGAGTGGTTGCCCCCTACATAGAGCCCATGTAGGGTAAACTGCCCGTCCGGTTGAGACCCTGCGATTCTCAAGCCAATTGGAAAGATCCGAGGTAGTTTTATCAGTAAAAGCTACTATATTTGACCTCAGCGAAGTCTTACGGTATATATTAATTATTCGTGGAATTATGGGATATATTATATATAGAGGATAATATATCAATTATTATTATTATTATTATTATTATTTATCGTGCAAAATGAACTATTATGCCTATCTATGGAAATTTATTATTATTTATATTGAGGATTCTATAGTGTATGTAATTCGTAAATTATGTAAGGGAATAATGTACCCTCACTTATTATTATTATTATTATATTATATTATTATCATATTTTGTATTTACATTATATTTATTAATTATAATATTATATATTATTAGTCCCCTATTATTTCTATGTATATTATTAATGATGGAATAATTGAATTCAATTATATAATTCTATTCTCTCTTTGATGCATGACTATATCATACTTTCATGTATCTTCAAATTTTATTATTAAAACTCTTATTCTCTTCTTATTTTTTCTCAGTAACATAATATGCTAAAAGTAAATTTTATTGATTATGTTATTATTGGAGTTATTTAAGTGTGTATTTTTTGATTTGTGATGGTACCTGTAAATTTGAATAATATTATTTAGATAAATATATTATTAGCACATATATTGGATGTATTTATTTATTTATTATTTATTGATATGAAAGGAAGAGTATGATTAATTTTGAATTGAAATTATTAATATAATTATAATTATAATTATATAGTTTTAATTATTATAACATTTAGAGAATAAATTATTATAATGAAAAAGAGAAATAAGAAGTTTCTTGGACTGTAACCTTATAATGTATTGTTATAATTAGTATAAATTATATAAATGAGAGTATATTAATACATAATATATATTCTACTCGGATTAATTAATAGGGAGATGGGGGGTTTTTGGATTAATTATTATAGGTGAATCTATCTGGAAGTTAATTATATATCCTGATTAATTGTGGTCATAATCATCTATGTAATTGTTAATTGAATTATATAAAATATTCTTATTGGTGTGATTACTCATTAGATTCTTATTCACACATCATAGAGTGTTATACATTAGGTGGAGTATTATTATTATTATTATATTGTGAGTATTGGAAGTTATAGTATTTTAGTATTTGCTTGACATAGACTTTCATAAGTAATTAGTTTTAGTACATTAGTATTAGTAATTATTGTATATATTATTATTATTATTATTATTAAGTGTAGTGGTTCATATTAATATAATATTTAATATTGAATTATTAAGTGCATTATTAGTGAGAGTAAATACTCAATGATCATGAATGTAACTTTAAATTTTCATTCTTATAATTATTATTAGTTTATTCGTTATTTGTTATTGTTATTGTACTCTCGTTAATCTATATTATATTAAATGTATTGATTATTTGAATGAAGTACATAGAATTATTCTAAGTGTTGGGATTGTAGTGTCTTATTTCTGAGTCTATATCTACTCGAATGGAATTATCTTTGGGAGAGGGTAGTGATATGTTGTAATGCCTAAACATTAATATATAAATTATATATTTAATATTTAATTAGTGTGAGATTGATATAGGTCTCAATTAATATGAACCTTGGACAGTGGTCATATTCCGAAACATCGTATTCCCCCGAGAAGAAAAGCGTATTTATTTTATGAGAACTTTGAATACGAACGTTCGAGACGCGAGGTAGAGAATCTAAATTTTAGTACAACGCGAGCATATACAGTTTAATACCACTGGTTTTATAGGACATACCTATCGACCACTCTTTTAGGGAAATATGGCCGCAGGTGGAAGAGCGGTCGCATCCCTGACTCTGGGCTGCGATGCCGCCCCACTTCACACAAAAGTACTCTGTGAGAATATTGGTCGTCAGTTAAGGCTTGCATAATTTGGAGAGGTAGTGAGAGTATGGAAAGAGTAGACTGAAATCGCTAGAAAGTAGGATACGAGAGATCCGCGTGATCTGTGGTAAGCCGGGAGCTTCGCAAGGTACAATGCCGGTTGGCTGGGCTCTGGTGGGTGAGAGCGTATAGGAAGTTTTAGTATAGATACTTTGTATAATTATAACAACTAGAAGTTGGTATCGTATAATAATCTCTATATGTAAAGTGACTGAGGCTGTTTATATGTTCGTAAAGGAGTGTCAGGGTTACCACAGAGGGGAGTGTCCACCAGAAGAGAAGAGTGGGTGCGCGGAGCAGTTGTGAAATTGGTAAGAGAGATAAGAAGTGAAAGAAGGGAAGAGACAGAATGGAAGCAGGATAGGTAGTTGTGAAGGAAGGAAAGCAGGTTGAGAAAAGAAACAGAGTTTGGTAGAGGGTCTGTGGAGAACATTGGGATCGCCCCGACAATCCGGTGCTTGACCTCCCATGCTACGGTGCTGTCTGAGATCTAAGTAATTAATAATTTCGTACTGGCATCACCCTAATTGAGTTTATAAACTTTAGATCCACCTTTTGTCATATGTATTCATGTTTGATCTATAATTAAAGTTTTTTAATCTCTCTCTCTCTGTATATTGGTTCTTTGAAAACTTACCGGGATTATGGTTTAGTTTAGTTTTTAATATTATTAGAGTAATATTTCTCTGGTGTTTTAAAAACTTTGACTTATACAATCATTGTTCGGCTTCGGCTTGTACTAACAGATTTTGTGTACTGGGCTCTGGTGTGCTATGTCAGAGAGGATTTATGACGACACCGCTCTATAAACTTAATTTCTGGTTCTTATTACATTTACCGTAGAGGCGAGTAGATCTCCGCCAGGCGCTTATCAGCTCAAAGCGCCGGCACCTAAAACCGCTATAAACCTCCACCAGCCCGCTCTCTGGTTTTGATTTATTGAGGTGGTCTAATGTGATCTATTGATTACTTTTGAATCTATTGAGATCTATGGTAAAATTAGATTATGAATTATTGAGAGTGGGCATATTATTTTACTCTCAATAATTGTGTACAATAAACTATTGAGAACAGCGCCAGTTGAATATTGTAGACAATGGCGCAGTAAATCAAAACTACCCCCCACCCTAACCTCCCCCAACCCCGCCATACACGGCAAAGGCGACGATACGTGGGATATCTCGTTGGACAGCTGCATCTATTGATTCAGTTGAGATCTATTATCTATTAATTCAACTTATACATTTTTGTATTTAACATAACTCAATACTCTTATTTATGCGTATATGT
This sequence comes from Trachelipus rathkii, assembly GCA_015478945.1. Classification (NCBI taxonomy): domain Eukaryota; kingdom Metazoa; phylum Arthropoda; class Malacostraca; order Isopoda; family Trachelipodidae; genus Trachelipus; species Trachelipus rathkii. The sequence continues at coordinate 23,141 of JABUQX010114801.1, forward strand.
TATTAATCATAGATATATTATAACGTAAAAAAAATTGCTGTGTTAGTTTAAGGATACCTCGGAGGTTTTAAGGTCGGGGGTAGTAAGTAAATCAGGTGTGAATAAATCAGTAAATCAACGGAGAGCCAGTCGGCCTGCGCACCTTCTTACCCAGTCGTGATTCTATTGATCGTAGTTGATTCTATTGATCTATTTGATCTATTTGATCTATTGATCTATTGATTCAAGTCAAATGTTTTACTAAAATTGTTATGGGTGGTTTAGACATTTACCCTAAAGGCGTAGATTAAAAATCCAGTAAATCAGATATAAATCTAACGAGACACCCAGCCGCACCCTACCTCCTCCCATTCCATGATCTATTGATTATTTATCTATAAACTCTATGATCCTATTGGTCTGTTTATTCAAGTCATTTCTGTTCTTTACTAAAACTGTATATATTTTATGGCATACTCCGTAAAGCCAGTTGACAACCAATAAAATTCAGTAATCATCCGCTTTAATATCCGCACACCTCCTATCTCTCCATAGATCTATTGATCAACAAAATCTATTGATTCAAGTCGAGGATATTTTTTTACGGCGCTAAGGAGAGGTGGTGGGTGATGGAGGATATACGAATTCACGCTCAATAGACATAGTAAAAATCAGTAAAATCAGTAAAAGTCATAAGACACCAACTTTATACCAGTACCACTCACACCCATTCCTATGATCTATTATTCTATAGTTTTCAATGGTTCAACATTTGCGGGAGATATTCACTTTTGGTATAAAATACCATAACATAATGCCGAAGTTCTTTTATACAGTACTGACCAGACGTAATATAATTCTGGCTACGTAAAGTTTTTGCGATTTATAAAGCTAATGGGCAGGTGAGACATTGAGATATATTAGATTGTGAGCAGAAAGCCTAACACATCCTTAACTACGATATTAAGAGAATGTTTAACATTAAGAACCATCCACTATCTTAATGTTAAACTAAAGTAAACTAACTAGATCAAAAGAGAGGCGTAGCCTATTCACACTTTGTCAATCAATTTCTCTAACATATCAATGTTGAGGTTTTACATTAGCATGGTAAATAATATTTAACAAGACTAACACTGTAAAAATTTATCATTTAACTCGAGATTTGGGTAAATCACTAAAAGCTTTAAACAAATTATGCTAATGGATACGTACACAAAGAGTGTTTCTCATTAACTTAAAGCTACATAGCATCATCTGAACTAAGAATATTGACATAGTGAAGACAATGACAGAGACCTAACACACTTTGTTAGGCATGAATTAAAGCTGCTAACATTAGAGACAAAGTTTCATATTTGACAATTCAGTTTAAGATTTGAGGACGTAGTAACAATAAGCATACAAAAAACTTTAATCTGAATTCCCACTTTGTCCAAGACAGTGATCCTATTACATAACCGTAATGAGTCCTCAAATAGTTACCATGTTGAGAGCAAAGGCAATCAGATTTAAAACCCAGAACTTTATCATAATAATTTGTCGTTATATGGAGTCATGAACAGATCAACGTAATATGTATAAGACCGCAGTCCCGTTCACGCAGAACTTTTATACAGAAAATTTAATACATATTCAAATGATTATAGCCGCAAATAAATATTATCAATTAACCTGCATCCTACTATCATAATCCCCAACGCGAATTAATTGACATAAACATAACTATATACGATAATTGTTTTTACTTCCCAAACATAGCATAAAAATTCATATATTTCTTCTGATAATGAAGTATTATCATGCAGTAATAAGTTGTAATATATATGCTTACTAGGATGCATACTACTAAAAGCGGAGTGTAATAAATCAGCAAATGAAACACATGTGCGGAGGGGCCCTCCACACGTGCCACTCAGCTTTCTCGGCTAGGAATGGACGTCTAAGTGTGGATCTTAGAGTTAAGCGTGGCGAATTGATTCAGGCAATTTGAGTATCATTTCCGGGATCAGAAGCATAGCATAAAGAGGGAATAAGTTCGGTTGGTGGTTTACTAACTAACGAAATATATGCCCATAACGTAGACACAATTTGTTCACAATTAGAGAGTGAAAGGCGTGAATGATAGGGCATAACGGCCTAGAACTCGAATATTAACGTGATAACAACGATAAAGAGTATTTTTAACTATAAAGTGCGAATACTGTAATATGTCAACAAAAATTTAGATTTCACTGTAAATCTTATCCGTAACTAATGTATATTATACAACCCAGTACCGGCATTAATTGTACAAACATAACAATATGCTTTAATTCAGAGCAGTAACCACAAATGGGAATAACAAGTTTTACTCCAAACTTAGACCCATTAAAAACTAAGTGCGTCTTTAAATAAACATCAAATACATTAGTAAAAGGCAAGTAATAGTGTTTACTAATTTGTGAACCGACTAGAGCGTGAAAAATCTCTCACAGATCGCATCACCCTAACACTTCCCTCCCACCCCACCTCGAGCATTCTAAAGGTTTCTCGGTTAAGGTTTAATAGCATTTGGAGTATCCTACATTCTCTCGATTAATAGTGGTAAGGGCGGGGGGGGAAAATTATAAAAGGAAGGGTATTATTGAACCAGCAGTTACATAACTACTAAATATACGCGCGGTCTATCGGAGAAAGAAGAGTTACGTGAGGGAAAGAAATGTTCATCTTGAGCCGGTGCGCGACAACGATATAGAGGACATTGTATTGCATACTTTTCAAGGGTGATGATTCCGAACCTTCTATGACTCTAGTGACTTGCTCACATAGTTCTGCTTGTATTCTTCTCGAATTCCGCCACCCAACGATGTGAGGGTAAGATTGCGTTAGCACGCGTGGAGCGGTGGAGTCATTGTGCCAGATCTAATTGCCTAATTCAATTCTATGAAGGGATTCTGTGACATTCCAATGATAAGTGTCTATGATATCAGCTGAAAACCCAGCTGTGGAACTATTGGCACATTCTAGAGTTAAAAGGGTTTGGGAAAAAGATTCTACTTGAAAAGGAAACTACAATTGTCGTGGCATTACAGTGCGGGCGATGAACGCCGCTCAAAGAGGGAGATATTCAGGCACTCTTTTTACTGTATCATCACCCCGTACTTTTAGGAGTCTTATTTTTGTAGCTGACTGCTGTTCAATTCATTTAATGTAGTAGAATTAGCACTCTCATGTTTCCTAAAGGAACTTAGAATGGAGGATGGGGCTGGGAGGGAAGTGGAGGGGGGAAGAGTATTGTAAATATGATTTACTGCCTTAAAATTAGTAAACTATTACACTTGACTATGATATTTTATTTGAAGAAGAAGCAATTTTTCCGCTATTTTGGATAAAACTGTTATTTTTGTTACTTCTGAATAAAAATTTGTTATGTTTTACAATTTATTTTGTGTATTATAAATATTAGGTAAGATTATGATAAATTTTTGTTGTAAGAATGATTACTATATTAATGTATAGAAAACTTTATGTCGGCTGGGTCTAATTAATAATTGCTGTAGTTTTACAAGAGCTCTGATGCCCTATGTAGCTTTGTATTAATGTGAAAAAATTTGTTACGATGGGCATATATTTCCGTTAGTTATGGTTAAATAAAGAACTTACTTGATATTAATGTGATGTTTATCCGAAATGATACCAAAGTGTGACCTGAATCATGCTTGAGGGAGTGGAGGAATCATAGAGAAATCAGAATAGATGGACATTGCTAACAAGCGTGGGAGTGAGGGAGGGGAAGGTGAGTGGAAAGGGTGTGGAGGAGCTAGATGGTTTCAATTTGCTTGATATTGAGCTGGCGATATTAATGATCTATGAGAGTGGCTGAGTAATCTATTGATTCAAGAGGTCAGCACTGGGTTGGGAGTAAAATCACAGTTATACGGCACGGTATGAAGGAGAACATAAACAGACAATCAAGGGAAGAGTGAGAAGTTCTTGTATTTATCGAATCCTAAAATCAGAAAGGAGTGAGAGAGTGAGTGGGGGCATGACGTAAAAAGAATTTTTATCACTTGAATAAAAGATCATAACAATGGGAAGCGAAGCATAGAGGCAGCGTAGATAACCCTGAATGTATTTGAGTGGGCCTTAATATACTCTCGCATAAGACAAAGCGCCGTAAATCTCATTAGAGTTTATATGATAAAACATTTATATGTATATGATTATGTATATATACTTTATATATAGGAACAATAAATTTATAATAAACAAATAAAAAACTCTTTTACTCAAACAGACATATAAATAAATAAAGTAAAACCAAACAAAGCTACGAATAATTGATAAAGTGAGTCTGAGGCCTGTAAAATTTTTCTCTCTAGTATATTAATTTTGTTAACAAAAAAAATAACACCAGGAATATATAAATATCGCAGACACAAACAATGAGAACATAAAAATTAATAGTCTCTTTTAAATAAAAGTAGTCATGGGTGCTCAAAGTGTAATTGTTCCGTTTGTACTGAAGGGACGTTTTTAAAAGCAGTAAATCAAAATCACCATTCCCCCTCCACTTCCCTTCCCCACCCGCAACCCTAGCTACGCTTGGTTTGATGGAAGATAACTCATCGTGGAGACGTTCTCTGACTTCTATTTTATAATGCATTATTACATGTTGCTT